>JADBJO010000073.1:290000-292500 GCA_016801955.1 Conus betulinus
CTTTACACACCTAATGAACTCCTTTCGTTTTTATTCTCCTTTCCCCTGACTTCTTTGATTAAACAGAATAAAGTTATGGTATGAAGAATTAAAAAACACACACACACACAAAAAAAAACAAACAAACAAGATAGCAAACAAAAAGTTTTCTTAAACTTTAAATGAAATGGCATTAGAATGAAATAAAGAAGAAAAAAAAGTAATTAAATACATTGAAATCCAGAAAATGACACAATGAAATACGCAAAGTTATCAATCCCAGGATATTTTTGGAAAACAACATTCGATTTCTGAAAGAAAAAAAATAATAAAAGGCACAAATATAAAGTATAAGAAAATGATTAAATGCACCACAGGACGACAGAATAAACAAATAACGGGAATTAACAAAGTATTAAAGCACAACTTAAAACAATTTGAAACAAGATCACAAAACGAATGAGACAAAAAAAGAAGAATTGAAGGACAACTTATGAAACAAGAAACATAAAATTTGTTAAGTCATACAAAGCTCAATTAAAAAGCTAACGAATGATACTAAAGCAAAATTTCTGGAGAAAAAAATGCGATCGTAATTACGCCAAATCAACGAAACAATTTAAGGTAAAAGGGAGCAAAAAGGAAAGAAATGAAAATAATTTATGAGCCTGGCCAAAAAGTACACTTAATACATTTTTTCTCTTAAAAGCTTAAATGAAATGATACAAACAAATAAAGTTTAAAAAAAAAACACAAAGTAATGACATAAAATACAATGAAATTTAGAAAATGAGATACGATAAAAACAAGTAAATTTTAAAACTTAGACAAAAACACACACCAAACTACAGAAC
The DNA here is from genome assembly GCA_016801955.1 of Conus betulinus. NCBI lineage: Eukaryota > Metazoa > Mollusca > Gastropoda > Neogastropoda > Conidae > Conus > Conus betulinus. The sequence continues at coordinate 290,834 of JADBJO010000073.1, forward strand.
ATTTTAAAGATAAATGAAAAGTATTACACCGCAATAAAAGCAGCAAAAGACACAACTTTTAAAAAGTCATAAAAAAATTAAATAAACAAAACTAAGTAAAAATGGAATGAACAAGAAGCAGAAAGAAGACAAAATATAACACCCTAAAATTTGCAAAATGATAAGCAGTTGAATTAAAAAGTATACGAACGAAACGAAAGCAAAGAATATATGATGAAATTCAATCTAACGAAGTGAAATCAACAAAATACACTAAGATAAAATGAGAGGAAAAAAAAAAAAAAAAACTCTGAAAAAAGTATATATATATATATAAATATATATAAAAGTATATATATATATATATATATATATATATATAAAGAATACTACTAAAATGCCTAATAAAATTCTTAAAATGCTCGACCCCTTGGGGAGCAACATCTGTTAAAAATAGAATGGTAAAAGGAAGTTTTAAAAATCCTGAGGAGAGCCAGCGCTCGAAACAGACCTGTCGATTTAAAACTTCCTTTTACCATTCTATTTTTAACAAATATTTCATACCAATTCACGTCAGAAAAAAATTGGTACAAGTTATTTCTTCTAAATACATCCTTTAAAATGAGGCAAACCACACCAAACATTAGAAGAAATGAAGCGAGGAAAAGCGATATGTATTGAAATAAACAAAACAAGACACAATAAAACAAAGTCATAAACAAAAAGAGCAGGCAAGTGGAAAGCGATAAATGATGAAGAAATTATTATAAAGATAAAATACGCAAAACAACATGACAATGATAAAGACCAGAAGAACAAAGAAAAAAAAAAAAAAAAAAAGAAGCCGTGAAATTTATAAAATGACACGACGCTAAATGAATAAAGTGTAAAATGACACAAAGCCAAACTAAAGAAATATAACTATATTCAACATAATGATGTGAAATAAATGAAATAAATCAAATGAAAAGAGACTAAATGCATGCATAACAATTGAGAAAATTAAGTATTCAAAGTACCTTTTTTTTTTATCGAAATTTTAAAATAAAATGAAACGAAACCAAAGTTCAGAAATGTCACAATACAATGCTACTACAAAATGAGATGCAGTAAACAAATGAAATAATGCGAAGTACATGTTTACGAGAGCAAGACTATTCCAAATAGTAAAAATAAATAAATACGTTCATCAATTAATTAATTAAAAGCAATGCATGACAATGAAATTAACAAAACAGAACAAGATAAGAAAAATCAATGAACAAAGATGAAACAAAATGGGTAATGAAACGAAATGGATAAGACTAGAGTCAGAAACAAAACAGCGTCTGAAAACATGAAATGATCAAAATGAAAATGTTTAGAGTGAAATGAAATAACAAGCGAACAATACTAATCAGGTATTAATTTATCACCCGCATTTGCAATGCCTTGTGTAAACACATGGCAAATTCTTTTTTGTTATCATTTCCTCAATCAGAAGTCGCAGGTAAAAAACGAATCTAAATACAGAAAGACGCTAAAGACATTTCAGAGAGATCAATTAGCTTTAGGCCACTCCGGACAGGACAGCAGAACACAAAACGAGCCTCACTTCCAGAGGCATCATTGCGTCTTGGACATACAAGTTCACACTGTGCACACTATCATAGTAAGCATGCCGATGAGCGAAAGCATTAGACAATCCA
>JADBJO010000073.1:302500-320000 GCA_016801955.1 Conus betulinus
AACCCTCAATGGGAGTGTCTACAGAGGAACAGAGCAGGGATACACTTAAAACTCTCAATGGGAGTGTCTACAGAGGAACAGAGCAGGGGAACACTCAAAACCCTCAATGGGAGTGTCTACAGAGGAACAGAGCAGGGATACACTGAAAACCCTCAATGGGAGTGTTTACAGAGGAACAGAGCGGGGATACACTGAAAACCTTCAATGGGAGTGTCCACAGAGAGAGGAACAGCGCGGGGGATACACTGAAACCCCTCAATGGGAGTGTCTACAGAGAGAGGAACAGAGCAGGGATACACTGAAAACCCTCAATGGGAGTGTCTACAGAGGAACAGAGCAGGGATACACTGAAAACCCTCAATGGGAGTGTTTACAGAGGAACAGAGCAGGGATACACTGAAAACCCTCAATGGGAAGGTCTACAGAGGAACAGAGCAGGGATACACTGAAAACCCTCAATGGGAGTGTCCACAGAGGAACAGAGCGGGGATACACTGAAAACCTTCAATGGGAGTGTCCACAGAGAGAGGAACAGCGCGGGGATACACTGAAAACCCTCAATGGGAGTGTCTACAGAGGAACAGAGCAGGGATACACTGAAAACCCTCAATGGGAAGGTCTACAGAGGAACAGAGCAGGGATACACTGAAAACCCTCAATGGGAGTGTCTACAGAGGACAGAGAGCAGGGATACACTGAAAACCCTCAATGGGAGTGTTTACAGAGGAACAGAGCAGGGATACACTGAAAACCCTCAATGGGAAGGTCTACAGAGGAACAGAGCAGGGATACACTGAAAACCCTCAATGGGAGTGTCCACAGAGGAACAGAGCGGGGATACACTGAAAACCTTCAATGGGAGTGTCCACAGAGAGAGGAACAGCGCGGGGATACACTGAAAACCCTCAATGGGAGTGTCCATGGAGGGAGAAAAAACAGCAGGGACACATTGAAAATCACACAAGGGGGTGTCTGTGGATGGATGAGAAGAGCAGACATAGTGAAATCATCCATAGGGATGGATGAAAAGAGCAAGGATATACCGAAATTATCATTGTGGGTGTCGAGGGAGTATGAAAAGAGCAGGGATAATTATCGAGATTATACCTACGTATGGATGAAAACAGCAGATAAATTGAACACTATCAATGGGGGTGTCTGTGGATGGGTAAATAGAGCAGGGACATATTGAAATCATCCATAGGGATGTCTATGGACATACTGAAATCTTCAGTAGAGGTGTCTACGGATATATGGAAATCATTGATAGGGGTCTGTATAAATGGACAAAAACAGCAAGAATACACTGAATTCATCAATAGGGGCGTCTATTGATACATTGAAATCATCAACAGGGGGGTGTCTATGGAAATATTGAATCATCAATAGGGGGGGGGGCTGTCTATAATAATATACTGAAATCATCTACGGTGGTGTCTTTGGACAAATTGAAATCATCAACAGGGTTGTCTATGCAGGGATGGAAATATCAGGGTACATTTAGGAAAAAAAAACAGCAACAGCAGTGTCTATGAGGAACAAAAGTATGCTGAAAAAATCACTGAGGTTCTCTATGGGGATAATGGACTGGGACCCCAATACATGATGATGATGATGATGATGATGATGATGATGATAAAGAAGTCACAAGACAACACAATACGGTCACAACACACACATGTCACACCATCCCGTCCTCCTATACATATACAAACCCCATAGTTTTCCCCACTCCCTCCCCCCCCCCTCACTCAATCACCCCACAACCCACCCTTTTCTTCCGTCTCTCCTTACTGTCACAAAAGGCCACTGGGGTAAAGAGATTGTTGTCTGTGCCACTGAAGAGGTCTTACAAACGAAAATGCATACATCATTCATCCATCCATCCTTCCTTCCATCCATCCATACATACGTACATACATACATAAGCAAACCGAAACAAAACATACATGCGTCCATGCATACACACACATACATACTTACTGACATACATACATACATACATGCATACATGCATGCATACATACATACATACATACATACATACATACATACATACATACATACATACATAAGCAAACCGAAACAAAACGAAAACTACTGCACACAATTCCAAACCAACACACTCCACACCCATACCAATCCCTCCATCCCCCTCCCCCCTTCCCCTGCTCCGCTACACAAGCCCCCCCCCCCCCCCCCCCCCCCACCAAATCCCCGCTCCCACCCGCCCCCTCTCAGCATCCTTCCCCTCACCCCCACCCCCTCCCCCACATCCACCCATCGCCCACCGGTCAGGTCGGCCAGCGAGCTGAAGAGGCTGTCGTCGGTGTTGTGCACGAGGTCCTCCTTGTTCAGCTCGCTGATGTAGGCGGAGTAGGAGAACTCGATGCGGCCCTTGTGGGCCTGGGACCCCGCCTCGTCCTCCTGGCTCTCGTGGTCGGCGAAGGGGTCGTGGAACAGGGCGTCCGGCCCCGGGGTTACCCCCGTCTCCCTCAGTCTCTCCTGCGTAGGGTAAGAGAGAGAGAGAGAGAGGGGCAGACAGAGGGGAGGGAGGTCGGATGGGAGAGGGGAGGGAGGGGGGAGAAAAAGAGAAAGAAGGGAGGGAGGAAAGAGACAGGGAGAGAGAGAGGGGGGGGGGAGAGAGAGAGAGAGAGAGAGAGAGAGAGAGAGAGAGAGAGAGAGAGAGAGAGAGAAATGGGAGGTGAGAGAGAGAGAGACGGGGAGTGATACAGAGACAGAGAGAATCAAGTTCCATTACGTTTTTTTTTTTTTTCCCGAAAGAACTGAGAGAGAGAGAGAGAGAGAGAGAGAGAGAGAGAGAGAGAGAGAGAGAGAGAGAGAAGAGAGAGAGAGAGAGAAAGACAGACAGACAGACAGACAGACAGACTCAGGCAGTGACAGAAACAGAGAGGCAGAAACAGCAGAAAGTCAGACAGTGACTGTGAGAGACAGAGAGAGTAAGTATGAGACACACACACACACACACACACACACACAACACACACACACACACACACACATGCACGCATGCACGCACGCACTCACACACACACACACACACACACACACACACACACACACACACACACACACACACACACACACGTGCGCGCTCGCGCGCGCACGCACGCACACACACACGTACTTCCACAACTCCTACAAGACATACCTCTTCAGCTTTCTTCTCCATCTCCTGCAGTTTCCGCCTCTCCTTGGCGCGGGCATGGCGCCTCAGCCTCTCAATGGTCGGCAGCACCTTGTCCTGCGCCAGGTTGGTCCGCAGCTCGCAGAAGTCGTTCCAGTGACTGAAGAGGATCCGGAAGACCGCCAGCTGAAAACCCACCACCACAACTTGTAGCTGCTGAAGATACGGCATCCGTGAGTGAACCTCCTAGCTGACCTCTTAGCTGGAAATGGCAATCCTTCAGTAACATTGTTGCAGTTGACCTTTTTGGAACTAGAAGCCATCATTTATGGGCAAAAGTTCTAGTTAACATGTTTTTTTTTTTTCCTTTTTTTCAAGATATGGACGTCCATAAATCACCATCTGTTTTGAAGTCTTTGCTGGGAATGGACGTCCATGTAGAATTTTTTTTTTTTTTTTTTAATCTAAAAAGGGACGTCCGTAAATAAAAACTTCAATGTGCTGTTTATGATTAAAAAAAAAAAAAAAAGCTCTAACCTCCCCCTGTGCCCCTGATCCCGATTAAATCTTAGTTTTAATCTTCTGTTGCAGTTTGTGGATATGGACGTCCGTAGCTGAACATTCTGTTTAACGCCTTCGCTGGAAACGGATGTCCCCAAGAAGTCATACGCCTTCTATTCTCACGCTAACTGCAACCTAGGGAGTATTGTTTTGTGCACTGTTGATGGAGGAGGAAGAGGAACAGGAGAAAGAGGATAGGGAGGAGGAAGAGGAAGAGGAGGAGGAGAGTAGCAGGACAAGGAGGAGGAGGAAGAGGAGGAGAAGGAGGTGGAGGAAGAGCAGAACGAAGAAGAGGAGGAGGAGGAGGAGGAGGAGGAGGAGAGAGAGAGAGGAGAAGATGAAGAACAACAATAACAAGAACAAGAAGAGGAGGAGAAGGGGGACGAGGGAGGAGGAAGAGGAGGAGGAAGAGAAGAATGCGAGAGACTCTCTACGCTGCCTTTCTCCGTCATGCCAATTACATCACGGAAAAAAAACAATGCAAGTTTCAAATCGCAAACCGCGGTGTGTATCAAACTGGACGTAATTATCCCGGTCATCTGACATGCATGGTCGTTGGAGCGGATAGTCATGTCCAAAGCGGACACGGCGTTATCTGCTACCCGATCTTATACACAGCTTTTTCATTAATCCAGAAACAGTTCCTTCCTCCCTCCTCCACCGGCAAATTAATTTTTACAGCTAGAATAACTGACATAATCATGATGATGATGATGATGATGATGATGAGAGAGACAGACAGACAGACAGACAGACAGACAGACAGACAGACAGACAAACAAGCAGGCAGACAGACGAAGATAGACAGACAGAGAGAGAGAAATAGAGAGCAACGAAGAGAGAGGCAGACAAGAGAGAGAGAGAGAGAGAGAGAGAGAGAGAGAGAGAGAGAGAGAGAGAGAGAGAGAGAGAGAGAGAGAGAGCTTTTGAAATCAATGATCCCAGACCGGTGACGATCCATCCTGCTGTTTCCGCATTGTCTTTTCAGGATACACGGACACTCAATCCGCAGCTCATCACCATTCCAGGTTTTCGCCGCTCCGCGCGCATGACAACGTATGAGAGACGTCACTCCACCGTCCAGTCACTGACATGTTCATTTCAAGGTATGGGAAAACACAGTACCTGACCGAGAAACTATCGATTCCATTCACACAGCTCGTTGAAACAGGAGGTGGGGGGGGGGGGATCAGTCAGATGCTTATATGTATATCACCCCTTCCACCCTTCTCCTTACCATCCGCCCTCCTCCAGTCTCTAAGGTCTCCTCCGTTCTACCCTTTCTAGTGGCCCTTCTCCTTCTTTCTAAAACCGTTTAACAACACCGCCTTTAATTTGCTAACTAAAGAATCATGCTAGATCCACACCTCACGGAAGAGGAGAAACAAACAAACAAACAAACAAACAAACAAAAATTAGCAACAGACACTTGGACTGAGTCTCACGTTAAAGGTAAGGGCGATAAAATAGACATTGACTCAACACATCAGCAACAGACACTTGGACCGAGTCTCACGCTAAAGGTAAGGGCGATAAAATAGACACTGACTCAACAACAGACAAGCCGACGGATTACCCGGGCTTCAAAGAAAAGGTAAGGGCAATAAAACAGGCATTAACTCAACAACAGATAAGCCAACATATTACCTGGGCCTCGTGTGAAAAAAGGGTGTTGGCAATAAAACAGCTAGGCCTCGCCGGAAAGATTAGGAAAAAAAAAAAAAAAAAAACCCAGACACTGATATGATGACAAACAAGCACATACATCACATGGGGCTCCAGAGCAAAGAAAACAGACAGTCAATCCACAACAAGCTAGCAAACACATTACCTGGGCCTACCGGAAAAGGTAAGGGCAATAAAAACAGACATTAATCAAGAACGTATGGGTATTCCGAAAGATCTAGAGACAATGAAACATATGAAACCAACACCTAACAGGCCGAAACTTGACTCGGACATCACGAAAAAGCCAGAGACACGAAAAACATTTTAGATCAACAACCAACCAGCCAAAATTTAACCTGGGCATCATGCAAGAGGAAAAGATAATGAAACGTATAAAGTCAAGAACCAAATGGCCTACATTTGACCTGAACATCACGCAAGAGGTAGAGGCAACAAAGCAGATGCAATAAATAAGCCAAAGCTGGACTGGGTTATCATAGAAGAGGTATGGGGTAATAAAACAGACATCAGGTAAACAACCGACAAATCACCTTCCGGGCATCACGGAAGTAATCGATGTTAGAAAACAGTCTTTCAGTAATAAAAAAAACACCTCACGCTCTATGGGAACAAGTATGGACGATGGAACCGACATGACATCGACAAACGACATGCCAGCTCTACCTGGGCCGCAGGAAAATAAGGCAATGAAACGGACATGAAATCAACAGCCAACACGCCAACACTTCCAATGGATCCCACGAAAAAGAAGCAGAAGCGATAAAACAGAAATTAAAGCAAGAACCAGCGGGCCAGCACTACACCTGAACCCACAGAGGAAAGGAAACGGGAAGAGGTGGGAGTGGAGGTGGAGGGTGGGGTTGATGGAGCAATAAAGTATAATCAAATGAACATCCTACCAACAATACTTCACTAGCTTTACTGAACACGAAGTGGCAATGAAATCGATATTGAGTCAACAACCCACACGCTAACTTACTGGCGACTCACGAAAGAGGTAAAAGATAATACTACAGACATTAAATCAACAGCTGGAAAGTCACTACACCTAAGCCTCACGGAATAGGTAGGAGTAAAAAAAAAAAAAAACCCCAACCAACGCGCCAGCTATTCGCCTGGACTCAGAGAAATGTAAACACAATAGACTAGATATAATATCAACGACCAATTCACCAGCATACTTCGTGTGTACGGAAGACATACAAATTTTCTTTAAAAAAAAAGAGACATAAATTCACACCCAACAATGCAAAGCTTTACCTGCGATTCACAGAAGAGACAGAGACTATAAAAAGACACGAAGTCGACCAGCAATAAGCCAACACTATGCCTGGGACTCATACAAAAGGTAGAGGCAATAGAACAGACGTGACATTAAATCAATAAACAACATGCTGACGCTGTTGCTGAATCCTGCAAAAGACGGGGGGGAAGCTACAAAACAGACATCAAATCAACAAGTAACACACAACCCCTTACCTCAGCCTCACGGAACAATGAAACAGATACTGAATCATTGACCTATACACTAGCTTCACCTGCGACTACGGGAAAGACAGAGAGAGAATACAATAGCCATTAAACCAACAGCCAACAAATCATGAAGACTTGAGCCTCACGCATGAGTAGGAATAGTAAAAAGAAAATGTGTCAAATCAACAACCAACGCACCAGCACTACATCTGGGAGTCACAGAACTGATAGAAGGACATAACACACATTCAATCCACTACCGGCATGCCAACACTTTACCAAGGTCTCACAGGAAAGGGTAGAGGTGATAAAAAGACATTAGATCAAGAACACACGAACCATCCTTTTTCCTTGGTCTCACGGGGAAGAGGTGAAGACAATAAAGCAGTCATTGAATCGAGAGCCATCTTAACCTGAGCTTCCCGGAAGTGTAAAGGCAACAAAACAGACAATGTAATCAACAGTATATTTCACCCGAGCTTCCCAGAAGTGGTAAAGGCAACAAAACAGACAATGTAATCAACAGTATACTTCACCTGAGCTTCCCAGAAGTGGTAAAGACAATGTAATCAACAGTATACTCACCTGAGCTTCCCAGAAGTGGTAAAGGCAACAAAACAGACACGTGATCCAGGGTCCAGTTTACCTGCGCTTCACGGAACAGGTAAGGCACTTCTCATGCTTGCGGTCCAGCACCCTCTCCGCCATCTCGGGCGGGATGTCCAGCTGAAGACTGGGCGGCATGGGCGAGTCCAGGAAGCAGTGGATGAGGGCGGAAATCTTTTGCACCAGCATGCTGTCCTCCGTGTGCACGTGGTGCATGTACTGCACGTGCCAGCATTCAACGGATCAGGCCAGTCACGGCATGCATAGACAGCAGTATCAAGGAAGAGGAAGAGAAACAGACTCTGGGTGTGTTTGTTTGGAGCGGGGGAGTGAGTGAGTGTGTGAGTGTGTGTGTGTGTGTGTGTGTGTGTGTGTGTGTGTGTGTGTGTGTGTGTGTGTGTGTGTGTGTGTGTGTGTGTGTGTGTGTGAGAGAGAGAGAGAGAGAGAGAGAGAGAGAGAGAGAGAGAGAATAATGTATTATCAGAAGTACTTTTTGAATACATCTCACGATACTAAATCTACCTACTGTCCTTTGAACAATTAAAAATTCTCTCTCTCTCTCTCTCTCTCTCTCTCTCTCTCTCTCTCTCCCTCTCTCTCTCTCTCGCTCGCTCTCTATGTCTCTGTCTGTCTCTGTCCCACCCACCCCTCTCTCTCTCCCCTCCCCATTCTCCTTCCCTCATCTCATCGCTTCTTTTTAACACATCGCTATCTTCTTATTCATCTTTTTTATTTCCTCACAGACTGGCTGAGAGACAGATTGATTCATTGACTGCACTATCTAACTGCCAATCGTGAGCAAGCAAACAATAAGCTAGGGTCACCCAATTCCCCGGTCCTTGTCATTCTCTCAGACGGGGGAAATGACGTGTGCCTACCTTGTATTTCTGCACCTCCTGCCAGAAGAGAACGTTGTTCTCCAGGTTGTGTCTCCCTTGATAGACACGAAGCGCCGGAACTGGTGTGACGTCACGGGGTTCATTAGCGCTCGCCGGAAGGTCAGGATTTCCTTGGAGGAGGACACCCACTTACTCTCCAGCATCTGAGAGAAACACTTGTTACATAAAACTGAGGGGACAGGGATGACAAAAATTGAGGAAAACGAACGGGGAAATGGGCAGGAGGTGAGGGAGGGGGGGGGGAGGGGGGTCCGAAAAGAAAGTTGTAATGATGTATAATTTAAAGAAGAAAAGCACATATACTGGTAATTGCTCTCTCTCTCTCTCTCTCTCTCTCTCTCTCTCTCTCTCTCTCTCTCTCTCTCTCTCTCTCTCTCTCTCTCTCACACACACACACACACACACACACACACTCACATACACCTCTCTCTCTCTCTCTCTTTCTCTCTCTCTTCTCCCCCCTTTCGTTTGTGAAATGTTTTCAAGTTACGAATGAACTACTAAGGCTCGTCTTTGCAAAACGTGCATATGTTAGTGTGTGTGTGTGTGTGTGTGTGTGTGTGTGTGTGTGTGTGTGTGTGTGTGTGTGTGTGTGTGTGTTTGTCTGTGTGTCTGTTTGTCTGTCAGTGTGTGTATATGTCTGGTGTGTTTATGTGTGTGTGAATGCGTGCGCGCGCGCGCGCGTGTGTGTGCGTTTGTGAATGTGTGTGTGTGTGTGTGTGTGTGTGTGTGTGTGTGTGTGTGTGTGTGTGTGTGTGTGTGAATGTGCGTGCGTGCGCGCGTATTTGCAGGCGTGCGTGCCTGCTTCATCGCGTGAGTGCGAGTATGCGAACAAGGGTGTGCTCTTGCGTATGCGCGCGTGTTTCACAAAGCAACAATTACGAAGTTCTCACTTTTCAAGAGTACACTCACGTTCACCACGAGCACGAACCCGCAAACACAAACATAAGCGCTCAAAAATGGGCACATGCACACTAATAGAAACAAACAGGCACACAAACAAATTAACGTTAATGTGGCGGGTGAAAAGATGTTAAACAGAAGGGCGGACACACACACACACACACACACACACACACACACACCAAAGTATTTTTCCTTTATTCCCTTCTCGGGCATGGATGTTGACAACTGCTTGAAAGTAATTGTTTACGCAAATGCAGCTTTTTGGCAAAATGCTCTATGAATGTAAGTGTAACCAAGCCATCCCCCCCTTCCCCGCCCATCTACACACACCGTCTTACATCCTAAAGTGACTGGATATTAAACAGAAACACAGACACAGAGACAGACACAGACACAGACACAGAGACACAGACACACACACACACACACACACACACACACACACACACACACACAGAGGGAGATACTGAGAGGCTATAATGCATGTTGTTTAGAATCCAGCCCACCTCTGGGGGGGGGGGGGGAGACGTTTTCAAAGCTCTAACAATGTCAAAATCGAATCCGTGAGAGAGAGAGAGAGAGAGAGAGAGAGAGAGAGAGAGAGGAGGGGGGGGGGGGGGGGGGGGCGTTGCTCAAGGCGATTCAAGTGGAAGTAACTCTCTAAACGCCGAGGACAGGTGTGGACGAGAGACGAGGACCAAGCCCTAAACCCACAGACAGGAGTGCTTCACATCAGGGACATGTCCTCAGAAGGCAGCCAACAGCAGCCCAGTCCTGGAAATGATGCCATCAAGACCTACAGCAACACCATCACCTGCCGCCGCCCGTCTGGCGGCGATGGGGCACTCCTCAGTGACGTGTCTGCTGATCAGCCACAGAATGTGGTTACAAGACAGCAGGTGAACGGAAGCCTGACCAGGTAAGAAAGCCGTATTTCAACCAGGACTGGGTCACATTTATCTCGGGTTTTCTTCTGATTTGCCATTGTTTTCGTACATTTGTAATTTACATTTATATACAACCAGTAACAGAAAAAACTATATTCCTTGGTCTCCGTCGTGCCGGAAGATAATCCAGTGCGTGAACCTCAATTCCCAGAGAGGGTGGAGCGTATGACGAATGCATGATTTCGCGTATGTGTGCATGAGTGCAAATACATTCTTGGTGTGCCAAGTCTGCACTTTACATCACAAAGTTCACTTAAGCACTACCGTTACATTTCCCCTGGACTGACAACAAAAGTCATAATAATATACAATAAAGGAGCAGTTATCATTCATAAAGCCCTAAATGTAGTACATCTCTCATGGATATATTGTTGTTGCATAAAAGCAACCCAGTCGAAGGTACTATTAGGCAACTCAGCTATGTATACCCCTAAAAATCCCGCTACGAGTATGAACTGCAGCAACACAAAAAGAAGTGCTAACACATTCGGATGATGTGAATCTGTCAAGGACAGGTAGAGAGCTTCACTATGCACATTTCTCTCACGACAGGACACAGTTTGGCGCAGAGGCGTCCTGCGCAACATCTGCCTGCCTGCTGGAGTGTTGATACCCCCTTTGTGAACATTCTCAGGTCCATTGTGTTTTTGTGTGTATTCTTAGCAAACTTTCAGGGGGTATAAAATTTACTTTGTACATACACGGCCACAAAAAAGAACGGGGAAAATAACTGGCGAATGACGCACTATTTTACAACGCCACGCAAAACGGCACACTCAGCCAGCAATGCACTCTGGGGGTAGCGGGAGAGGGAGGGGGGGGGGGGGGGGGGGGGGGAGAGGGCGGGGGGCGGAGGGGGGATAGAGGGGAGGATGGGGCGGAAAAAGCTGGGTGGGGGCATCTAGGATGAGTAGAGAGGGGGTGGGGAGGGAGGGAAAAGAGATGGCTATGAAAAATCAAGCCGAACGGTTGACGCATATTCAAAACAACTTTTATGTTATGAGGGATGCCAACAGTCATTAAAGCTTCCATGGTGGGGATTTTTATGTTTCCTGAACTGGTATGAGTGTGTGTGTGCGTGTGTGTGTGTGTGGGGGGGGGGGGGGTATGGCGTATGATGAGAGAACACTTTTCCCTAATGTATTTCACTATACTGTTTCCGCTTTTAATTTCAGTGCCTTAGTGCTGACTTTCCTGATATGATCTTGTGCAGTCGGATGGAAAGGGTTGCGAGCGGGAGGACAGTTGTGGGGGAAGGGGGGATGACAATGCCTCGGGAGGGGGAAGGGGTGCCGATCGATGATGGAGAACCGTGAGGGCAGGGGATGGGTGTGTGTGAGGGAAAGCGACCACTGGGGGAGAGGGCGGGTACGCAGGGAGGAAAAGGAGTCCCTTGTCTATTATACTGCGATGGAGGGGACACACACACACACACACACACACACACACACACACACACACACACACACACACACACACACACACACACACACACACGGACAGACAGACAGACTGAGAGAGACAGTCAGTGAGAGACAGACAGAAACAGAGACGAGAAAGAGTGACAGAGTGTGTGTGAGAGAGAGGCACAGGGACAGAGAGCGGAGAACAGAGATAGAGAAGCAAGGCTGAGACAGAGAGACTGAGAGAAACTGAAACGTCGAGCCAGTATGAGAATCAAACCCAGACGTCATGATTTACCATTCTCAACATTTGAAGCGATTCAGTATTGAACTAGCTTTCTGTGGACTGTGGCTTATCACCAGTGTGTTAATTACAAGTGAAGGTCAAGCTTTCAATCCCATAGACTAATGGCCGTAGGGGTCAATGAACTGTACGGACACACTGAGGTCTATGGTCACTAACTGAACTGTAAAGGCTATGAACTGTACGGACACACTGAGGTCTATGGTCACTAACTGAACTGTAAAGGGCTATGAACTGTATGGACACACTGAGGTCTATGGTCACTAACTGAACTGTAAAGGGCTGTGAACTGTATGGACACACTGAGGTCTATGGTCACTAACTGAACTGTAAAGGGCTATGAACTGTACGGACACACTGAGGTCTATGGTCACTAACTGAACTGTAAAGGGCTATGAACTGTATGGACACACTCAGGTCGATGGTCAGTAACTGAACTGTGAGGGGCGATGAATTGTATGGACACACTGAGGTCTGTGGTCACTAACTGAACTGTTAGGGGCCATGAACTGTCATGACACACTCAGGTCTATGCACAGTAAATGAACTGCAAGGGGCATTGAACTGTTATTAAAGCCCTTGTCACACTGGGAGAGTCCGTCGCTGGAGTGCAAGTCAACGATCTTTGTTCTCATGCGTGGTCTTTCCTCACCGCGGCAGTTTGTTGTCACACCAGGGACCATCGAAAGACGGATAGCCAGCTGTGGCAGACACTTTCACTGGGCCTTTTGTGAACTTGCGGACATGGCCGTTTTGACAGGCGTGAGGGAAGTTTACTTCCGGTCACGAAATAAACAGAATGGAGTGTGCTGGCCCTCCTGCTGAGGGGAGTAAAAAACACTGAAAAATTAAGAATTAAAACAAATGGTTTTCAACTTATACCTACTGGTGAAGTACTGATATATGCTGTCCTTCCAAACCGTGTCACATTTCATGGAATTGTTAGCAATGGTAAGTAAGAATACGACAAGAAGAGTGAAAAAGACTGTAGAGTTGCTGTGAAATAACTAAAATATAATTGAACTCACAAACACTGTGCAAAGCAACGTTTTATTTTTTATTTCTCACAAAATTCACAAAAGATAAGTGCATTTTCGACAAACGTGTTTTATTCAGATGACGATACTGTTGATTGATCGATTAATTGATTGATTGATTGATTGATTGATTGTGTGTGTGTGTGTGTGTGTGTGTGTGTGTGTGTGTGTGTGTGTGTGTGTGTGTGTGTGTGTGTGTGTGTGTTCTCCCTTCATTGAATGTGTTACAGTTGTGGTAGCAGATATTACTACACAAAGCTGTGCTTCCATTGGCCAAGTAAAACGAATCAATCTATTCCGATTGGCTTATATGATTACGTTGGAACGACTGACACACATATTCCCTCAGCGAACGTCAGTGTGTCCGTCCTCTCCTCATTCTTCCCTTCGTTTGATAATTCATGGTAGAGAATGTCTACGTCTGTCGCCTACCAAATCGTGTTACCAAAAATGGCACGGTAAAATTCCTAGGTGTGTGGACATTAAGCACGAGCAGTTACAATTTCATGGCAAAAAGTCAATGCTTGGAGAACCGAAGTAGAGATTCCCCCAGCCACTGCCAACCTATGTCTGTCCTGAAACACACTGGGTTTGCAGTGCAACTGTGTCCCAACCAATGCCAACCTATGTCTGTCTTGAAACACATTGGGTTTGCAGTGGAACTGGCGTGTCCCACCCAATGCCAACCTATGTCTGTTCTGAGACACAATGGGTGAGCAGTGGAAATGGTGTGTCCCAACCAATGCCAACCTATGTCTGTCCTGAAACACATTGGGTGTGCAGTGGAAATGGTGTGTCCCAACCAATGCCAACCTATGTCTGTCTTGAAAACACATTGAGTGTGCAGTGGAAATGGTGTGTCCCAACCAATGCCAACCTATGTCTGTCCTGAAACACATTGGGTGTGCAGTGGAACTGCCGTGTCCCAACCAATGCCAACCTATGTCTGTCCTGAAACACATTGGGTGTGCAGTGGAGCTGCCGTGTCCCAACCAATGCCAACCTATGTCTGTTCTGAAACACATTGGGTGTGCAGTGGAAATGGTGTGTCCCAACCAATGCCAACCTATGTCTGTCCTGAGACACATTGGGTGTGCAGTGGAAATGGGTGTGTCCCAACCAATGCCAACCCATGTCTGTCCTGAAACACATTGGGGTGTGCAGTGGAAATGGTGTGTCCCAACCAATGCCAACCTATGTCTGTCTTGAAACATATTGGGTGTGCAGTGGAACTGTGTCCCAACCAATGCAACCTATGTCTGTCCTGAAACACATTGGGTGTGCAGTGGAAATGGTGTGTCCCAACCAATGCCAACCTATGTCTGTCCTGAAACACATTGGGTGTGCAGTGGAAATGGTGTGTCCCAACCAATGCCAACCTATGTCTGTCCTGAAACACATTGGGTGTGCAGTGGAACTGTGTCCCAACCAATGCCAACCTATGTCTGTCCTGAAACACATTGGGTGTGCAGTGTGGAATGGTGTGTCCCAACCAATGCCAACCTATGTCTGTTCTGAAACACATTGGGTGTGCAGTGGAAATGGTGTGTCCCAACCAATGCCAACCTATGTCTGTCCTGAAACACATTGGGTGTGCAGTGGAACTGCCGTGTCCCAACCAATGCCAACCTATGTCTGTCCTGAACACATTGGGTGTGCAGTGGAGCTGCCGTGTCCCAACCAATGCCAACCTATGTCTGTCCTGAAACACATTGGGTGTGCAGTGGAACTATGTCCCAACCAATGCCAACCTATGTCTGTCCTGAAACACATTGGATGTGCAGTGGAAATGGTGTATTCTAACCAATGCCAACCTATGTCTGTCCTGAAACACATTGGGGTGTGCAGTGGAAATGGTGTGTCCCAACCAATGCCAACCTATGTCTGTCCTGAAAACATTGGGTGTGCAGTGGAAATGGTGTGTCCCAACCAATGCCAACCCATGTCTGTCCTGAAACACATTGGGTGTGCAGTGGAAATGGTGTGTGTCCCAACCAATGCCAACCTATGTCTGTCTTGAAACATATTGGGTGTGCAGTGGAAATGGTGTGTGTCCCAACCAATGCCAACCTATGTCTGTCCTGAAACACATTGGGTGTGCAGTGGAAATGGTGTGTCCCAACCAATGCCAACCTATGTCTGTTCTGAAACACATTGGGCGTGCAGTGGAAATGGTGTGTCCCAACCAATGCCAACCTATGTCTGTCCTGAAACACATTGGGCGTGCAGTGGAAATGGTGTGTCCCAACCAATGCCAACCTATGTCTGTCCTGAAACACATTGGGCGTGCAGTGGAAATGGTGTGTCCCAACCAATGCCAACCTATGTCTGTCCTGAAACACATTGGGTGTGCAGTGGAAATGGGTGTGTCCCAACCAATGCCAACCTATGTCTGTTCTGAAACACATTAGGCGTGCAGTGGAAATGGTGTCCCAACCAATGCCAACCTATGTCTGTCCTGAAACACACTGGGTGTGCAGTGGAAATGGTGTGTCCCAACCAATGCCAACCTATGTCTGTTCTGAAACACATTGGGTGTGCAGTGGAAATGGTGTGTGTCCCAACCAATGCCAACCTATGTCTGTCCTGAAACACACTGGGCGTGCAGTGGAAATGGTGTGTCCCAACCAATGCCAACCTATGTCTGTCCTGAAAACACATTGGGCGTGCAGTGGAAATGGTGTGTCCCAACCAATGCCAACCTATGTCTGTCCTGAAACACATTGGGTGTGCAGTGGAAATGGTGTGTGTCCCAATGCCAACCTATGTCTGTCCTGAAACACACTGGGTGTGTGCAGTGGAAATGGTGTGCCCCAACCAATGCCAACCTATGTCTGTCCTGAAACACATTGGGTGTGCAGTGGAAATGGTGTGTCCCAACCAATGCCAACCTATGTCTGTCCTGAAACACATTGGGTGTGCAGTGGAAATGGTGTGTCCCAACCAATGCCAACCCATGTCTGTCTTGAAACACATTGGGTGTGCAGTGGAAATGGTGTGTCCCAACCAATGCCAACCCATGTCTGTCCTGAAAACACATTGGGTGTGCAGTGGAAATGGTGTGTCCCAACCAATGCAACCCATGTCTGTCCTGAAACACATTGGGCGTGCAGTGGAAATGGTGTGTCCCAACCAATGCCAACCCATGTCTGTCCTGAAACACATTGGGCGTGCAGTGGAAATGGTGTGTCCCAACCAATGCCAACCCATGTCTATCCTGAAACACATCGGGCGTGCAGTGGAAATGGTGTGTGTCCGCGACTACGGATCCTGCTTACACCTGGCAAGGTCGCAAGAAAGCAGAGCGCAGATCGGCGAGTAACATGAGTTATTGGGTCACGGGACAAGTGACTTTAGGGTCACGGGATAAGTGACTTATAGGGTCACGGGACAAGTGACTTACAGGGTCACGGTACAAGTGACTTTAGGGTCACGGAAGTCACGGGACAAGTGACTTTAGGGTCACGGGACAAATGACTTACAGGGTCACGGGACAAGTGACTCAGATGAGGAACTTACACTTCACTTCGGTTAGTTCATCCCATGTTGTTTACCCAATGCAAGTTGCAGCGTTTTGACTTTGTTATTTCGGTGATGAATGCCAAATTACGTGCTGAATCATTTTTACACAGAATTGTAAAACCAGGCCGAATTCTTGATCCTGGAGAAGAAGAACACAAACAACAGGGACCAAAATGCGCCAAGAGGTGCCAGCGGGTTGCAACTCCGGAGAGCGAGTACTTACGAGTGCAGTTGAGCGCGAGTCTGGCCTGCTGTGACAGAGATTCACTATGGAAAAGCGCGAAGTATAATGGACGTGGAGCCTATCCGTCTCCTTCCGCTGCCTTAAATTTTCCTGACCTGAATCAGGCACCCATTTACTGCTGGTGTTCAGACAGAAAGGGCTGTCAAGCCGAAAAAAAAAAAAAAAAAGGCGATGCTATGCTATGAGTGGCTGAAACTCATGACAATCAGCACCATGAGGGAAAGCTTTGATTACAGGTCTACGACAGTAGTCAAAGAAAAAAACACCAACAAAACACTGTTTTCTTACATGCTGTTATTTTAGATTTTCAATTTCAGTTTCAGTTTTTTTTATCATGTGACTGACCGATCACAAAGGGCCATTTTAGGGCTGTTGTCAGATAAGAAAATATCCTGTCTTAAAAAAAAGTAACAACAAAATGCAATATAACTACTTATAAATAAAACGCACACGTCAATTCATAAGATAATAGGTGAAGAATTGTTGGTATCCTTGAGGCGGAAAAAATTGGCTGTGCTAAGTACACTGGACAGAAAAAAAAGTTCCAACGTTTGGTAATATCAGTGACCTATGTTTTCACTTGCGTTTACTTGTTTGTTCGTTTGCGTGCCTGCTATCAAGATCGGGCAAAAACTGATGAACCGATCGAAAGGAAACTTGGTGGAAAGACGGTGATGGCCCAAGAATGGACCCACTTACTTTTGGTGCATATCCGGATCAATTGCTAATTACAGGACCTGTTCATCAAGTTTATTACAAAT
>JADBJO010000073.1:325000-330000 GCA_016801955.1 Conus betulinus
ATGTTCTGAACAGCAAATGTTAAGTTTTAGTGTGCAACGAGAACTCTGAAACACACAAAAGCAAACTGATGTTTTCAGTAAAATACTTTTGAATACTGTCGAATTCAGGGCGAAGGAAAAGGGGAAGTGCTGGGGGGGGGGGGGGGGGGGGGGGGGGCGCCTGTGTGCTAACAGAAGTTGGGAGGAGCTAGTTGGAGATAGTGAAAGAAGAGGGACAGGTGTTGGAGATTGCGGGAGAAGGGGGCAAGACTAAGGGGAGGGGAGGGGGTGAGGGTGGTGCGTGCAACGGAAAGAAAGGAGCAGTTTAGGTGTGTGTTTGACTTGACTGAATAATGCGAGCACAGCTCATTGAGTTGCTGATGCAAGGTATTATGTTTTCTAACAATTTTCTTTTTTCTTAAATCCACGCCAATGAATCATTCAAAGCAAGATTTAAAGTCAGGGGGCGGGGGCAGACGATGGGGCCGTGGTATCCTGAAAAAAGACAAGTTAATCTGTTTAGTTCGGAATATGAAGAAACTGGCGTGTTTCACGTACTGAGAAGCAAACTGATGTGTAAATCTAGTTGCAAAAAGAGACGACTGCAGGCGGAAATCTAAACAAATCTTAAATAAATGTAGCCAACCGCAAAAAAAAAAAAAAGAAAGAAAGAAAGAAACGTGGGACAAACGAATCACAAGACAAAACACGACGCTTTTCGACCTTTTAGGTCTTCTTCAGGCAAGGTATAAAACAATTAGGACAACGAAAACGAACTAGCAATCACTTATCTTCAATCACTTCAGCGCAAGAAAGGCGCTCGCTCGTTCATTTTCGTTGTCCTGATTGTTTTGTATCTTACCTGAAGAAGACCTAAGAGGTCGAAACGCGTCGTGTTTTGTCTTGTGATTCTTTGCCCGCGTTTTTTTTTTTTTTTTTTTGGTTTTTTTTTGCTTTTTTTCGGTTTGCGAACATTTATTTATGATGTATAAAGTGAACTGAAACGTAAACTGAAGAGCCGGATGAAATGTACAGAAAGGCAAATCAGCGTGTTCAGTGTACTACAAACCTAGGTATTGTGTTCTGCATGGTGCAAAACAAGCTGATGTCTTCAGTGAACTGTGAACCAAACCGAGCTATTCAGTGAGCTATACAGCAAGTTCTTGTGTTCTGAATACTGTAAAATAAATATATGAACTCTATGTGGCGATATGTTCAGTGAACTGCGAACCAAATTGAAGTGTTCTGTGTGCTGCAAAGAAGATATGTTCGGTGAACAACAAACCAAACTGAAGTCTTTTTTTGCCCTGCAAAGCAAATTCATGTGTTCTGAGTGCTACAAAGTAAATTAATGAGTTCTGTGTGATGCAAAAGAAATTGATATGTTAGGCGAATTTCGAGCCAAATTGCAGAATTCTGAGTGTTGCCAAAACTGTTGGCGTGTTCTGTGCGCTGTAAAGCAGATTGATGTGGTAGGTACGGTGAACAGCAGACTGATGTGTTCTGTATGCTGCAAAGCCAACTGATATTTTCTGTAAACTGCGAACTAACGTGATGTCCTTTGTAGTAACAAAGCAAACTAGTGTACTCTGTATGCTGTGGCCAAGCTAACTCATGTGTTCCGTGCGCTGCAATGCAAATAAACGTGGTGAGTGTACTGCCCTTTCAACCACTTCGATCTGTGTAGCGTAGCGCAAAACAAACTAACGTTCTTCTGTGCACTGTTTAGTGTACTGTATGATATGTTCATCATGGTGATAAGTGTATTGATGTGTTTTACAGGTAGAAAAAAACACACTGCTGTATTGTTGGGTTTCTCTTAATACCTTTCGTTGGAAAAAAAAAAGCAGCTTGATGTATTCAGAGTACTTCGACGCCAATCAACGCGTTTAAGATACTGAAAAGAAAACTGCATGATGTCTTCACTGCACTGGAAACAAACAAACGGACTGATGAGTTTCAATATACAAAACAATGGGTTTGTCAAATTACTGAAAAAAAAAACTCATTGATCGTGTACTGAACAAGAATTGATGTGTTGAGTGCACTGACAAACTGACAGGTGCCCATTGCGTACTGAAAAGAAAATTGGTGTCTTTAGAGTCCTACACACACATCGATGTTTAACGTGCTGAAAAGCAAACTGAAATGCTTAATGCACTACAAAAGCAAAGTGGTCAGTCTAGACATCTGACAGTCCTCTGTACTGGGAAGCAGAGACTTCACCCCCATTCAGTAGAAAAAGGAAAGCGACATGACTGATCACTATGTATTGAAAAACAGATACTATTCCCCTACTCAACAGACAAAGGAAAGCGATATGACTGATCATTATGTATTGGAAAAAACAGATACTATACCCCTTCTCAACTGAAAAAGGAAAGCGATATGATTGATCGTTATGGATTGGAAAACAGATACTATACTTCTACCCAAACAGACAAAGGAAAGTCATATGACTGATCACTATGTATTGGAAAACAGATACTATACCCCTGCTCAACAGAAAAAGGAAAGCGACATGATTGATCATTATGTATTGGGAAACAGATACTATATACCTACTCAACAGACAAAGGAAACAGAGATGATCGTTCTTTCTTTGTTCTTTTTTCTGGAAAGCAAATGATGTGATCTTTCTGCACTGGGATGCAAAGACTACGCTCTTATTCAACTGAAAAAGAAACCAATGTTATTATCTTTCTACACTAGGAGGCACAGACTACGCTCTTATTCAACTGAAAAAGAAACCAATGTTATCATCTTTCTACACTAGTGGACAGAGACTGCACCCCTATGTAACCGAAAAAGAAATTGCTCTTGTCTTTTTGGTATGTTTATTCCTTTCTTTTTCCTGGGAAGCAAACTGGCGTACTAATATGTTTAGTGTATTTGAAGGTAAACACTGTTTCCTGTACACTGGAATGCAAACTGTCTTGTTTGGTGAAGAGAAAAGAAAACCGGGTATTTAACATACTTAGAACCACCTGCTCACGATCCGAAAACGATGGGTTAGATAATAAGAAATTATAACAAAAAATGTACGTGCTTAGCGTTTTGATAACCGAACTGATACGTCTTTAGAACTCAGAATTATAGAGTGGTATTTTAGTGTGCCTAAATGCAAACGGCGACGTCTATTATAAGAAAAGAAACCGAATAAAGTAAATGACATATTTTAAGAAATGCAGAGTAGTGAGGTCAATGTACTGAGATACAAAATGAGTTTTTACAAGCACTTTAATTTCCCCAATATCATATTGATTAATATTTCTATATCATGCACACGTCAATTAAAAAAAAATCAAAACATAGATAGTATCGTGTTTCTTGACAGCCAGGAACCACACCCAGAACGCAAAACAAAAAAAAAATCAAAAGCAAAAAAAAAAAAAAAAAAAAAAAAAAAAAAAAAAAAATCCAGATGAACGCGTATGTGCTTGAATGTGCATTGACACGCATTTTACCTCTCTCTCTCTCTCTCTCTCTCTCTCTCTCTCTCTCTCTCTCTCTCTCTCTCTCAGAATAAGCTGGCTAGCCGTGTATGTTTGTTGGTCACTTAATCCACCAGTCCTGCACACTCGCGTTTAAACGTATACCTTGTCTTTGTTTTTCACGACCCCCCCCCCTCCCCCCTTCCCCTTCTTTCTGCCCACCTGATCTCCACCACCATTACATCACACACATTCTCCTCTCTCCCTCTCTCTCTCTCTCTCACACACACACACACACACTCTCTCTCTCTCTCTCTCTCTCCCTCTCTCACACACACACACACACACACCACACACACACATACATACGCACACACGTACGCACGCGCGCACGCATGCTCACACACACACACACACACACACACACACACACATACACACACACACACACACACACACACACACACACACACACACACACACACATACACACTTGCTCAGTCATTCACACACACACACATGCCCTCACCTACCCATTATCACCACTGTTCCTCCAGTCCCATCCGCACAACACTCATCCGTGTCCATAAACCACCACCACCACCACTACCACCACCACACTACCACCACCACCACCAACCCACCTTCCACACGGCCTGCGAGCGGCGGCGTTTCTGCACCATGACGTCATCCACGACGTCATCCATGTTGGCCTTGGGCCGCTGACGCTCAGCGAAGGCTTCGGTCATGAGGAAGACAGGGAGCCATTTCTGCTCCAGGCGGCTGCGCACGTACTTCTGGGCCTCGAGGAGAACGGCGTTGGGGGGACGGTCCTCCAACAGTTTGCCCCACCCCCCTCCAGCCTGCATCACCTAGGACCAAAAACAACAAAAAAAAAGTAAGTACGTAACTAGCATTTTTTACCCGGCTTCACCTGGTCCATTAACCCCCTCACTGGATCCCCCCCCCCCCCCCCCCAACCCTTCTGTCTCTTTCTTTCTGTCCCTCTCCATTCAGCAGCACTGCCAAAGACTAAACTGATGACCAAAGGGAGAGGAGGAATGAAAAGAGGGAATGGGAGATGTGGTGCGTATGAGAATAAGCCGGGACTCAGTGACGGAATACAGTGACAGGGAGAAAGAAGTGGTCGGCGGGAGGAGGAAGTTGAGGACAAAGGAAGGAGGGAGGGGAGGGGTGGTGGTGGAGGGGGCGTCGAAATCCAAAGCCGACAACTGGAAGGGAAGGATGGAAGTACTTCGTCCGGTCCTCGACCGTCCTCATTGCGTCTCCTATTTCCTCCCTTCTCCCCTCCCCCCCCCCCCCCCCCCCAACCCCCCGCCATCCTCCCCCACCCTTTCCCCCTTTTCCATTCTGTCTCTCTCACTCCAAAACTCTGCCACAGTCTACACTGATGATCAGAAAGAGACGCTGGGGGGAGGGGGGGGGGGGGGGTAATGGCGGAAGGTAATCCCTGAGAGGTAAACAATGGAAAAGGCGGGCGAAGTGGGGGGGGGGGGGGGGGGGGGGGGGGGGGGAGAAGTTGATGGGAAGGGAGGTGAGGCAAGTGTAAGCAAGCGACAGGTTGGT
>JADBJO010000073.1:335000-337500 GCA_016801955.1 Conus betulinus
TCTCAGACAGAGTCACCCAAACATGGAACGGGTTAAGGTGGAGGGGGCAGGGGACGGGGAAGGGGGGATTCAGTGTAAAAAAAAAAAATCATGTTTCATCCACACACAAAAATTCAAAATAGGCAGGTTCTATGCACAATCTTAAGACTGGACGTAAACAACAACAAACAACAAGAACAACGACAAACAGGCAAAGTGTGGTAAGAATTCCAAATTCTGTTGTATTTATCTAGATAAACAAATCTGGAAGGGGGCTAAAGGCCGGTGGGGGGGGGGGGGGGGCGGACATGGGAATCTCCAATCCTGATCCACTATTTTGAAGACTTAAGACAAATGTAAGATGCGATCATTCGAACTAATAACCATTATTGTACTATTATAACAATTTTTGTACGAAAGATACGATCATTCGTACTAATGACCATCATTGTACTATGATAGCAATTATTATACTATCAAATGTTTAAGATTTTCATTTTGGCGACATAACTTTGATCAAATGGAATTTACTTTTATACAAAAAAAATATAACAATGTAGATGAAATAGATCACAGAAAACTGAATTCATTTAGATCTTTTTTTCTATCTTGGTAAGAAGAAAAGTATACGGATGATGATAAAAAGGCGAAATTTTCAGTCTGATTACATTTCATTTCATCTAATCAGTTTTCTTCTCTTTTTTATGTTTGTTGTTTTATCTGTTTTGTGCCTGTTCCTTTTTTTTTAAAAATAAAAGTTGATATTGCTATTTCGGCAAAGAATTAACAGTCTATTGTCTTGTAGAATGTTTTCCTTTTTTGAACATCACAGAGAAGAAAGAATTGAGAAGGAGACAATTTAAGGCTCTATAACTCCTCTCTCCCTCCCCTATCCCTCAATGAAACCTGAACATTGGGGTAAATGGGTGTTTCAGCGCAGTGGTCACCTTTATTCTCGAAGCTTGGTCGGACAGTGACCAGCGTGACGTACACTTTCAGACTGTAGACATCGATCTGCGAATGAAGCGTTCTTGCTGGATTCCTTTTCTGTACGGTACCTTCTCAAGCCCATTGCCTGCGTGTTTGGGGTTTACGCTTCGGTAAGGCACTTGCTCGGTCTTGTTGGTGGGTTCTCTCACACTACATATCTATTCTATATTGAAAAAGTTTAACTCTTAAATGCAAGGCCCTTCTGTACTTCCAGTCTGGCACAAGCGAGTTTAGATCAACTGGCATCCAATGTATACCGAAGACATCTAAGTGAGGGGCAAAAAATGTTATTTGAAACACCCCTTGGGAAGTATAGGTTTATGGTACGTCCAGTGTCAATGAACAAGAACTTACACAAATAAATGTTGAACGCGAACAGTCCACGCCATTTATGGAACCCTACTGGGTGTCGATGTAGGAACCTCTCCTTTTCCAGGCAGCCGCTTTCTAGACAGACCCAGAGAGATCAGACCCGGTTCGTCCTGGCTGTGTCTGGCATGACATTATTTAAAATCATCCGGAAAATACGACCCGTCAGCTTCCCGGTGAAATTATCACATTCTGCAAGTCACCAGTGACAACCGTCCTCTATGGAAGAGTTGGAGACAAAGCAAACAATCTATGGTTCAAGAGTGAATAGTTCAGACGGGTGGTCCACAGCGAACACAGGAAACACAAGACCAATCACTGTCAGACAGTGAGTCAACACAAACGCTGACAAACAAGGATCGTTGCTCGCAGCAATCGTACACCATAAGCATGCTTACAGCGGACAGGCACCACGCCGGAACTCCCTGTGCAAGACTGTTACATTCAAGAAGCTGATACAGAAAATACGGATGGACAACCAAAAGAACTGGACTGGTTACAATTCCTTTACCCCGTTGCACATGGTTGAGAACAGAGGGCTGTGGGGGATCCTTGATTGCTCAAACGACTGTCATGGTGTCCCTACGTCTTATTGTCAGAGGGCAACAATATCAATAAAGAATTGAGTGAGAAAGGTACAGTAACAGCAGTAGTAAAAACCACTAACTTTAAACAGTACTTATAATTTTTCAGAAAAGTTATTAATCTTGTTATACGAGATATGCCGTTGTCGTTAAACGGTGTCTTCAATTCCAAACCTGCGGACGTGCATCAAGTACATATGGTCGATTTCGCACACAAGGACGTCACTTCCTCGGTGTGAAAACGAAGGAGGAAACTCTCCACACAGCTGCACCTACCTGCGCGTGCTTTTTGACGACGAACGGATCCAGGAAGTCCTGGTAGAACAAGGTCCGGTAATCCTGAAGCTCCCCCAAAACTGGGCACAGTCCAGCCATTTCTGTCCGTCAATCAATCCAGCAATCCGTCAATCAATGAAGCAAACAATCGAGTAAC
The DNA here is from genome assembly GCA_016801955.1 of Conus betulinus. Classification (NCBI taxonomy): domain Eukaryota; kingdom Metazoa; phylum Mollusca; class Gastropoda; order Neogastropoda; family Conidae; genus Conus; species Conus betulinus. The sequence goes on from JADBJO010000073.1 coordinate 337,356, forward strand.
CATCTGATCACTCACCTAGTTACCAAACCAATCAACCAACTAATCGATATACCTATGAAGCAAGCAACATGAAAAAAGCTGTCAAGTCATCATCTGATCCCTCAGCCAGCTACCGAGCCAATCAACCAACCAGTCACTAATATAT
>JADBJO010000073.1:355000-365000 GCA_016801955.1 Conus betulinus
GGACAGACAGGATTCCCTGACCTGGACGGACAGAGAGGATTCCCTAACCTGGACGGACAGAGAGGATTCCCTGACCTGGATGACAGAGAGGATTTCCCCTGACCTGGATGAGAGGATTCCCTGACCTGGACGGACAGAGAGGATTCCCTGACCTGGACGGACAGAGAGGATTCCCTGACCTGGACGGACAGAGAGGATTCCCTAACCTGGACGGACAGAGAGGATTCCCTGACCTGGATGACAGAGAGGATTCCCCTGACCTGGATGAGAGAGGATTCCCTGACCTGGACGGACAGAGAGGATTCCCTGACCTGGACGGACAGAGAGGATTCCCTGACCTGGACGGACAGAGAGGATTCCCTGACCCGGAAACGACACCGCTGTGCTGCTGCATAGACAGAGAGGATTCCCTGACATGGAGAAGGCCCCGCTGTACCGCTGCATGGACACACAGGCTTTTGAAGAGGTATGAACCGACCCCACGAGTGGTTCGAAATTACGGACGTCAGATCGTAAAAAATCATGAAATCACGAACGTCAGATTGTAAAAAGTCATTTCGTTTCCTCACTCCTCATTCGAACAGTGGGGCCAGCCAGTATTTTGGCGAGATGATGATGTAGATGAATAACTGCCAGAACTATAAATGCTGATGATACGCACGCAACTGTTGTATGAAGACATTCTCGAAGACAGAATGTGGCTGCCTTAATGAGGTAGATAGCAAATAGGAACAAACTCAAAAATCTCTCACCAAAATGGTATAGTAAAACTTCGAGTGCTATAACCGAGGAACGACGACGAAGACGACGACGGCGACAACGGCGACGAAAGAACAAGAAGAATAAGGAGGAAGAGGAGGACGAGCAGGAGGACGAGGAGGAGAAGAAGAACAACAACAAGTATAACAACAACAAAAAACAAGAACAAGGAGGAGGAGGACAATGAAAAAGGAAAAAAAAAAGAACAAGAACAAGGACAAGAACAAGAAGACGAACTACTTTCTGCAGTTTGTAGTGTTGTGCGACTGAAACTATGTTAACATCCGTTATTATTGCTGTATGTATTAGTAGTGTCTATGTGTGGCAACGCACACAAACAGCTTCGGCTCTTGCTGTTGTATCAATGTGTATGTGAATCTGGACAAATCAACGGGGATCAAATGTATTTTAATCAACAAGAAGAAGAAGAATACGAAGAAGAATACGAAGAAGAAGAAAGAAGAAGAAGAAGAAGAAGAAGAAGAAGAAGAAGAAGAAGAAGAAGAAGAAAGATGATGATGATGATGATGATGATGATGATGATGATGATGATGATGATGATGATGATGATGATGATGATGAAGAAAAAAATGAAAAGAAGAAGAAGAGAAGAAGACAAAAACCACATAAAGAAAGAAGAAGAAGAAGAAGAGAAGAAGAAGAAGAATCACTCAGAGACAGTGATCCTACAACCACCCTGTAAAATATGATGTGTTTGCATCAGTTTTCTATCAATCTTGCAGTCAAAAAGCCATACAAACAAACAACCAAGAAACTGATCCAAAAACGTCATCGTCTCCGCAGTATTTCGCTTGGAGGCCGAACAGAAATCGTTAACACGTCTCCTTGTAGTATTCTTTTTTTTTCTTTTTGTTTTATCGTCGCCCACCCGACCACGAAGGGATCTTCCTATAGCGCAGACAGGAAAATACTCCTGTCCCGAAAAAGAAGTCACGCAAAACCATCTAAATATAGACACATCAAATTCACAGAATGACAGAGAATCGACTGACATCCTGAAGGCACACAAGACCAGGTCGTCATGACAACCTTTCCGCTTGATTTATTACCCACACTTGAAAAGTAAAGAAAAGTAAAGAAAAGAAAAAAAAAAAGAAAAGAAAAAAAATCCATCATCAGTGAAAATGTAACAAAAAAACAAAACAAAATAAAACCCTAAATGAAGCAATATGGGCAAACAGACACGGCCGAGTGAACAGCTGATCCCTCCCTGAACTGATATTTTCACTAGCTGATCGCCAGATAACGCCAAAAAAGGCTGGCATGCCATAAACTGCAACGAGAGAATATCTCTGAAGTTTCTCTGGAACAAAGTCAGGTAAAAAGACATTAATGACAGGTAAAAAAAAAAAAAAAAAACCTGGACGAAAATATGAAAACAAACACAACATCCCTTCCCCCCTCCCCTTCAAAAATACAAGAAATAAAAGCACAGAAAAAAAAGAAAATCAAAAGGTATAGACAAAGAGATCGAAAGAAAAGAGGAAATTACTCATACCGAATTCCCAGAACGTACAGATACAATCTATACTGAGAGAGCCCCCGGCATGAAGACACAGTCAAGTGTCACAATCAACCCTCGGAATGTTACAGTCAATTCCGTGTTACGTGTTACATCCATCCCTCAGCGTTACACAGCCACCCCCTTACCTTAGGCTCTGCATAGACCACGTGACTGAAGTCGTCCTCATTCGTCCCGGAAGTGACACAGACGGTTTCGCTGGGACGAGGGGTGTACGGTTTGTTGCCCTCACCTCTGCTGAGGCGGCAGCTCCAGCGGCGGTGGCGGCAGTGGACGCGTCGGAGGTGACGTCATCAAGGGGCATAGAGTCGAAGGAGCCGAAGTAGGAGCTGGAGAAGACGGAGCTCTTCACCGGGGGTCCTCCCATGCTGCTGATGCCGCTGTCAGGACGGGGCCTGGAGCACCTGAACATACATCTGACCACTTCAGCTACATTTCCACTGAAACGATGTGGAAAGGCCAACAGGAGACGGCTCTCAGGACTTCAATTTCAGATTGAAAGGCTAAAGATAATGCTCTCAGATGTATGAAGAGAAGACTCTCAGGTCTTACGTTTCAGATTTATAGGATACAGAGAAGGCTCTCAAGACTTAAATTACAGATTTATAAGTTGAAATGAAGGCTCCCGATACTTGAATTTCGGATTTATAAGTAAAAGAGAAGGCTCTTAGGACTTCAATTTAAGATTGTTAGGTTAAAGAGAAGGCTCGTAAGGTTTAAACGTCAAATTTAAAGGTTCAAGAAAAGGTTCTCTCTCTCTCTCTCTCTCTCTCTCTCTCTGATTTATTCAAATCCAGCTTTTCATTTTTTTTTATATACTATCGCTCTGAACATAATAGGGTGGGGGTTAATCTGAAACAACGTCTGCAGGATGGAGAGATCATCATGGAGTAGCGTACCTTGATTTTATCGAATCGAATTTAAAGGGAGGAAAAGGTTCGAAGAGTTTTACTGGGGCCAAAATCGATTTGTCTTAATAGGGTAAGGAAAGCAAAAAAAGAAAATCCGTTGAAGTGTTGGTTCGGAAAAGCGAAGGGTAGTGTATTTTGCTGCATAACTGATTAGTTAAGCATGTTGGCCAAAGATCTTATCACATCAAAACAGAGTTTCAGCGGATTTAACAAACATTACAACATTATTCAAAGTGTACCCTATAAGCACAACGACAGAGCATTTGCCATAATAATTCCTCTGGCGTTACACTTCTGTTTTCCTTGAATCGTTCACGTGGGAGACGCTCTTCGTTACCTGCTCTAGACTGTTCACACGAACATCAAACCCTCCTTCCCAAGGAATATCAGTGACCATCTTCACTCGCGAGTCGACGGACATCTTCATCAGATGGGCCCCTCACCTGGCACTGGCAGGACGGGTGGAGACGACCGATGACGTAGGGTATGACGCGCTGAAGGGCCGTGACGCACTGAAGGGGCGAGGCAGGGTGACGTAGGTGGTCTCGGACACGTGGGCTTCCTTGGCCTGGCTGAACCAGGTGTCGGTGGAGGTGGTGGAGGTTTGGCCCATGCACACGTACATTTGCTTCATGTACACTTCTTTCAGGTCCACCTTCTTCTGCACGACCGAGACGTTTGTTCTGGACATTAACCTTGGATTTCTTTTAACATGATTATTGACTGATCTTTTATGTTGAGCACACATAGCGGGGGAAATACTGGTCAAGTTCACCAAATCCATGGCAACAATTCTGAGATTAAAAAAAAAAAGAAAGTAAAGCTGACATACAAAAAAAGCAGTAAGTTTCTTTCAATAACAAGTGAAATTTACAAATATGATGAACATTTACAATTACTTACGCAGTTATGACAATGTGAGTCAAAATATTCATATTTTATAACCCGCTTGTTACGGGGTTTTGTGAAAGTTCTAGATGATACAAAATTTTCAGTGTCTTCTGCCTGATGTCTGTCTGTCTGTATGCATGTCTGTCTCTGTCTCACAGTCTGTCTGTCTGTCTGTCTGTCTGTCTCTCTCTCTCTCTCTCTCTCTCTCTCAGCTCTTCACCAGCTTTCACCAATTTTAACAAGAAAATTTACTGTCATTAATCTGCCCACAATGAATAAAAAAAACAACATTTCATCTTTGATCATCCACATTGATATATACAATGCCACTGCTGCAGTGCATATGCTTCTGCTACTGCTGCCGCCCCTGCCACAACTACTGTTGCTGATACTTCTAATACTACTGCTAAGGCTGTTACTGTTGCTGCTACTACTACTACTGCTGCTGCTGAGACAGCTGCTGCTGCTGCTTTTGCTACTACAACCACTATTGCTATAACTATTGCTATTGCTGCAGCTACTGCTACTAAACTACTGCTGCTGCTACTTACTCTAGTGATGTCAGTATTACTGTTGCTGCTTCTGCTTCTGCAAACTATTGCAACTACTAGTGCTGTCTCTTCCTCTGGCACAACCATCACCGCAGCTATTTCTGGGGTACTACGACTGCTGTTGCTGCTACGCTCCATACCTACCTCCTCGTCCTCTTTCGGGTTCTTCCTGGGCCGAGGGGTGAAGTCCACCTTGGCCAACACGAAGCGGCCCTGAGAGTCGGTGACCTTGACCTGGGCCAGCACGTGCGCCAGGCGGTACTCCAGGTAGAGGTCGCTGTGCAGAAAGGTGGGCAGTCTCTCCGCCTTCACCCAGTGGATGCCCTGCTCCTTGTTCAGCGTCTGCCAGCCCATCACTTTCAGTGTCAGTTTCACTTTCTTTATGGCCTTTTCATGTGGATATGCACACACTCGCGCGCACGCACATACACGCACACGCACACGCACACACACACACACATGCATACACACACACACACCTACACACACGCGCGCGCGCTCACCTACACACACACACACACACACACACACACACACACACACACACACACACACACACACACACACACACACACACACACACACACACACACACACAAACACGCACGCACATGCGTACGCGCGCGTACACGTACAAACACACTCAAACACGCTTGTGTGTGTGTGTGTGTGTGTGTGTGTGTGTGTGTGTGTGTGTGTGTGTGTGTGTGTGTGTGAGAGAGAGAGAGAGAGAGAGAGAGAGAGAGAGAGATGGCGCGTGCATGCCTTATATAAAGAAACACATACAGAAAACGGTGAGGAAAAATAAAGAAAGATGGATGAGAGACAGACAGACATAAAGCATGACAGAGACGAGGTACAGCATAGCTATTCAACAGACTCAGTGCATATCATTCATCGCACAGACCGACAGACAGACTGACAGGTACACGGGACAATCAATCCAGCACACTGAGGAAATAACAAATAAACGCGCCCACCACCACACCACTACCACAACAACAACAAGAACAAGAATAAGAACAAGAACAATAACAACAACAACAACAACAACAGCAACAACAACAATAGCAACAACAAACAACAACAACGACAACGACAACAACAACAGGCCAGACCGTGACGTGAAAGGACGTGTCGATCTCCATCTTCTCCGGGCCGTCCGGGGGCACGATGGGGATGAGGGGGATGGGCACAAAGGCGTGCTGCCGAGCCACGCGGTACATCCGGGGCCTGCGCCTCTGGGAGCGCAGAGCGGCCTTGATCTGTTGCGTCACTTCCTGCCGGGCGCCGCTGACCACTTCGAAGCCCCCAGTCTCCGGATTGAAGCATAGTGGCTCTGGGAAGCTCTGGACACGGCATGGAAAACAGGCAAGAGGGTTAGGACCTGATGTATATTACAGTCCCCTGACAAAGACCCCCCCCCCCCCCACACACACACACACACACACACATATATATATATATATATATATATATATATATATATATATATATACTAGTCACATAAAGTTAAGCACAGTTTACATGTACCCGCATAATTTCCAAAATATAAAAGCCACGATTTTGAAATTGGGAACAGATTTATTCATTATCTTCTTCCAACGTACATTGAATTTCATTGGGATCGAATGAACGGTTGTTGATTTACAGACAATTAAACAGAGGATGGGTCGAAATCAAAGTTCGCAAAATCTGTTCAGTTCACAAAATTATTTCAATAGTGGGTGTGGCCACCGCCATTGGCGAGACATTCCACGCAGCGACTCCTCATCGAGTTGACCGGTGTTCTGATGACCCTCTGAGGGATTCTCTGCCATTCCAGTTGCAGCATTTGGAAGAGATCCTGGCGGTCTCTGGGAGGTGGATGGTTCTCCTTCACACGTCTCCCCAACTCATCCCACATATGCTCGATGGGATTGAGGTCGGGACTATACGCCGGGAAGATCATCCTGTTGATGCCGGCCTGCACAATGAAGTTTTCGGCCACCCGGACCCTATGTGGCCGAGCATTGTCGTCTTGGAAGACTGCCATGGGTCCTATCCGTTGCATGGTCGGAACAACGAAAGGCGCCAGGATTTCATCCCGATAGCGGATGCCTGTGAGGTTTCCATCAATATGGTAGAGTGGTGTCTTGTGGTGGAGGCTGAAGGCACCCCATACCATAACAGATCCTCCCCCAAAGGCCCTGGTCTGGCGAACAGCTGCATCAATGTAACGTTCACCAACACGCCTCCAAACTCTAGTTCGGCCGTCATTGTGTTCAAGACTAAAACCGCGACTCATCTGAAAAGAGGACCTGGGACCACTGTTGTTGGTTCCATCTCACATGACGATGGCAGAAAGCTCGGCGAGCCAGCCTATGGGCTGCTAGCAGTCGTGGTCGAACAGCTGGGCGACGTGATCTGAGGCCGAAGTGGTGAAGACGGTTTCGTATGGCTTGACGGCTGAGGATGGTGTTATTTGCCATACGAAGCTGCCTTTGGATGCTGGTGGAAGTGGTATCCCGCTGCAATAGGGCCTGCCTCTCGATGAAACGATCTTCTCTGGGAGTAGTCTGCCTAGGCCGACCTGACCGTGGCCTCTCTTCAACGCTGTTGGTCGCCCTAAAACGCTGATTCAGTCTAACAATAACTGAATGATGCACACCAAGTCGTCGCGCCACTTCAGCCTTTGCAATGCTATCTTGTATCCACGCAATCGCCCTGGTTTTGTCAAAGGTGCTAAGTTTTCTTCGTGGTGGCATGGTGAGAAAAGGGCTGACAGTAACCAACCCCGCGCTTAAACAGCCAAAAGAAGGGCATAAAAACTCACTTGAGAGACTGCTCTTGCACGGGAAAAAAGAATTTTTCATTTTACACATCTTGTGTCGCCAGCAAGCTTGATGCAAAACAGGCAAAGTTAACGCAACTTTGCACTTTTTATCCGCGCGCGGTAACGAGGTCACCAAGACCCCCGTGCGCACTACCAGTTGACACAGGCTGGATTACACACTGCTGTGTGAGATTCCATCATTGGTTGCCGCATAACACAAAAAACAATGTTTTTTGAAGGGATGAATCAACCCCCTGTGTGCAAAGGCCTGTGCTTAACTTTATGTGACTAGTATATATATATGTGTGTGTGTGTGTGTGTGTGTGTGTGTGTGTGTGTGTGTGTGTGTGTGTGTTTGTGTGTGTGTGTGTACATATACATATATAAACGCACATAAACATCCAAACAAAACACACACACACACACACACACATATATATATATATATATATATATATATATATATATATATAGTGTGTGTGTGTGTGTGTGTGTGTGTGTACGGGTGCGTGCGTGCGTGCGTGCGTGCTCACGTGTGTGTATGTGTGTGTGTGTGCGTGCATGCGCGCGTGCGTGTGCGTGTGTGTGTGTGTGTGTGTGTGTGTCCCTTCTTCGGCTAGAATTCCTATATTCAGCATTGATGAGATACTGTTTGTGCAAATACGTACGCGACCGTTTGTATTTAATGACTTTGTAAGTAACAAAAAACTTCATCACTCATGTTGCAACGTTCCGATTTCAGGAACCACATTTGAACACGAAATCCGGGAACGAACGGGACCTCGGTACATAGTTTTACCTAAAGAAACTAGGAGGGGAATGGAATTTTGTACAGATGTTAACACCGGAAAGAAAAATATCTTCCAGCCTCGAAGAGAAAATTAGCTCCAGCCTAGCTGCCCTGAGTAGGAACATAAAAAGAACCCCAGACCACGGGTCAAGAGTCTGACGCCTGACCCATAAGGCCAGCCTCACCCATAAGGCCAACCTCACCCATAAGGTCAACCTCACCCATAAGGCCAACCTCACCTATAAGGCCAACCTCACCCATAAGGTCAACCTCACCCATAAGGCCAACCTCACCCATAAGGTCAACCTCATCCATAAGGCCAACCTCACCCATAAGGCCAACAGGCCAACCTCACCCATAAGGCCAACCTCACCCATAAGGTCAACCTCACCCATAAGGTCAACCTCATCCATAAGGTCAACCTCACCCATAAGGCCAACAGGCCAACCTCACCCATAAGGCCACCTCCTCACCCATAAGGTCAACCTCACCCATAAGGCCAACCTCACCCATAAGGTCAACCTCACCCATAAGGCCAATCTCACCCATAAGGTCAACCTCACCCATAAGGCCCAACCTCACCCATAAGGTCAACAGGCCAACCTCACCCATAAGGTCAACCTCACCTATAAGGTCAACCTCATCCATAAGGTCAACCTCGCCCATAAGGCCAACCTCACACCATAAGGCCAATCTCACCGATAAGGTCAACCTCACCCATAAGGCCAACCTCACCCATAAGGCCAACCTCACCCATAAGGTCAACCTCACCCATAAGGCCAACCTCACCCATAAGGCCAACCTCACCCATAAGGCCAACCTCACCCATAAGGCCAACCTCACACATATGGCCAACCTCACCCATAAGGTCAACCTCACCCATAAGGCCAACTTCACCCATAAGGCCAACCTCACCCGTCCTTTAACTGCTTACATTGAAATGGGGGGGGGGGGGGGAGGAGGGGGGGAGGGGCGCATCCGGGTCCCTGGATCCCTGGATGCCCTCCTGCTGTGGCTTTCTTTTTCTCTCTTTCTTTCTTTTTTCTTTTCTTTCTTTCTTTCTTTCTTTCTTTTCTTTCTTTCTCTCTTTCTTTCTTTCTTTTTTTTCTTTCTTTTCTTTTCTTTCTTTTCTTTCTTTCTTTTTTCTTTCTTATTTTTTTCTGCCGCTGCCTGAACTAAAACCCTCACTCTCAGTTAGATCTGGGATATCAGTGACGGAGGTTTAATGGCTGAGCTATCGGGTACCCATTGTGAGTTGGGTGATTTAAGCTTCCCTGTTCATTGTTGATCAAATCCAGCTCGAACTTTTTTTTTCCTCAGCCGCTCTCGCCATTGTCTCAGGGCTCTAGGCCTCTTTTTCATAGAAATCGAGGGCTGTTCCAAGAGAATAAAATGAGACAGTTAAGATCTGTTTGTAGTAGAAGGGAGTACGGCATGACGTGAAAAAAAAAAGCTGGAAAAACGTTTGGTTGTTGGAGTCGTCGAGATCGCGAGGTAAAAACAACAAAAAACACAACACGCACACAACACACATGCGCGCGCGCGCGCGCGCGCGCGCACGCACGCACGCACACACACACACACACACACACACACACACACACACACACACACACACACACACATATATATCCGCCTCCCCCCCTCCCCACATTACTTGTAATCGTCTTTCGCTCCCCCCCCCCCCCCCCCCCCCCCACTTTCCTCTTTTCCACCTCTGTCATTGACAACCTTTATCAC
>JADBJO010000073.1:372500-380000 GCA_016801955.1 Conus betulinus
ACTGTCAGCCATCCTCCACTCACACTCACTGTCATCCTCCACTCACTGTCAGTCATCCTCCACTCACTGTCAGTCATCCTCCACTCACTGTCATCCTCCTCCACTCACTGTCAGCCATCCTCCACTCACTGTCAGCCATCCTCCACTCACTGCCAGTCATCCTCCACTCACTGTCAGTCATCCTCCACTCTGTCTGTCATCCTCCACTCACTGTCAGCCATCCTCCACTCACTGTCAGCCATCCTCCACTCACTGTCAGCCATCCTCCACTCACTGTCAGTCATCCTCCACCCACTGTCAGCCATCCTCCACTCACTGCCAGTCATCCTCCACTCACTGTCAGCCATCCTCCACTCACTGTCAGCCATCCTCCACTCACTGTCAGCCATCCTCCACTCACTGTCAGCCATCCTCCACTCACTGTCAGTCATACTCCACCCACTGTCAGCCATCCTCCACTCACTGTCATCCTCCACTCATTGTCAGTCATCCTCCACTCACTGTCAGTCATCCTCCACTCACTGTCAGCCATTCCTCCACTCACTGTCAGCCATCCTCCACTCACTGTCTCTCCTCCACTCACTGTCAGTCATCCTCCACTCACTGTCAGTCATCCTCCACTCACTGTCAGTCATCCTCCACTCACTGTCAGTCATCCTCCACTCACTGTCACCCTCCACTCACTGTCATCCTCCACTCACTGACGTGTCTCCACCCACTCTGTCATCCTCTGGTCACACTGTCATCCTCCACTCATCCACACCTCCACTCACTGTCACCCCTCCACTTCACTGTCCATGTCCATTCACTGTCACATCCTCCACTCACTGTCAGTCATCCTCCACTCACTGTCATCCTCCATTCACTGTCAGTCATCCTCCACTCACTGTCATCCTCCATTCACTGTCAGTCATCCTCCACTCACTGTCAGTCATCCTCCACTCACTGTCAGCCATCCTCCACTCACTGTCACCCTCCACACTCATTGTCAGTCATCCTCCACTCACTGTCAGTCACCCTCCACTCACTGTCAGTCATCCTCCACTCACTGTCAGTCATCTTCCTCTCACTGTCAGTCTCCTCTCACTCACTGTCAGTCATCCTCCACTCACTGTCAGCCATCCTCCACTCACTGTCAGTCATCCTCCACTCACTGTCAGCCATCCTCCACTCACTGTCAGCCATCCTCCACTCACTGTCAGCCATCCTCCACTCACTGTCAGTCATCCTCCACTCACTGTCAGTCATCCTCCACTCACTGTCAGTCATCCTCCACTCACTGTCAGCCATCCTCCACTCACTGTCAGCCATCCTCCACTCACTGTCAGCCATCCTCCACTCACTGTCAGTCATCCTCCACTCACTGTCAGTGGCACCGTAACGAGCCCTTCCAGTCCCACAACAGCACAGACGTGATGTAACCCAGTCCAGACATTCTGCGGGTCCCGTCATCTTCTGTTGGACACCCCCCAGCCTCCACTGCGCCCCTGTGGGATCGTGATCACAGGCAGTCATGCCCAGATACACGACAGCACCTGACAAGGTTACAGTGTGTCCGGCCTGCCAGGCTATGCGGTGACTGTGTCTACCCAACACACTCGGTTGTCGGACCTTGAAGTCACGGTCCCACAGCCCGCAAGAATCGCAGCGGCACAGCACTGATGAAGGCGGCACTAACTGTCTCCACCTTTGGTAGGTGGGTCATCGCTCCTTGCGAGGGAGTGCCGAGGGAGAGGTGGCATATCTCCCTCGAGGGACGCTGATGTGAGAAGTCAGCGTCAGGCGGCGCAGTCAACCACCCAGCCGCTCTGGATGACGGCGGATTCAGCCTGTGTCGTGGGGGACACCTCCCTCCTGGAGATGTGGAGGGATCGGTGCTAGAGCGCTGCCTGACCGTGATATCCTTTGCCCATGAGACCAGGTTTTTCGGGTCAGCATGGTGAACACCCCTTTTGGCATTGGGCTGAAAAATTTCCCTCTTGGCCGTAGTCCGTCCTGTTCCCTCTCTGAGGCGGCTTCACGCTGCACAGGACCATCGCCATCCCAGCAGGAAGGCGGCCTGGAAGAGGCAAAGTGTGCCGACGCCCACAGTCGGCCGACCAACACCGCAAAGTGGACACCAGTTCATACAGAGGGACAACACAAGTGCCGGACACCAGTTCTGCTGGAAGAAAGAAGACCCAGACTCCAGGGGGAGAGGAACAGAGCAAGACAGGACAGCACCCGTCCGGAATCAGGCCCAGGGACTCTGCCACCGACCTGACATCCTGCCACTGAAACTACAGACTTCAGTTTGGGATGACATGTCCGTAAGGGCACCTGGCCAATAGGGACGTAAAAACACACTTCTACTGTTTACTCCCCACCTCATACAGTTGTGAATAGTGCCCCGGGCAGCGACGGTCTTCCTAGTGTACTCAGCCAAGTAGTCTGTCCACATCTTTCTCTCTCTGCTCTTTCCCTGCACCGTTTCTTGGACGATGCTCTTGAATGGTCGGCTCGATCTTGTCACATGTTCGTACTGCTTCAGCTTTCATTTCCTCACGACGGGTCACAAGTCATTATATGAGTCTTTTGTCGTTTGATTATCGATCTCATGATGGCTGTTGCCGTGCAGTCCTCCGTCGGTGGGCCCGAACATGGCTAGACAATCCGACAGTGGAGACACATCTCCAGGGACAGTGGAGACACACCTCCAGGGACAGAGGGGACACACCTCCAGGGACAGTGGAGACACACCTTCAGGGACAGTGGGGACACACACACCAGGGACAGTGGAAACACACCTCCAGGGACAGTGGAGACACACCTCCAGGGACAGTGGAGGACACACCTCCAGGGACAGTGGAGACACACCTCCAGGGACAGTGGGAGACACACCTCCAGGGACAGTGGAGACACACCTCCAGGGACAGTGGAGACACACCTCCAGGGACAGTGGAGACACACCTCCAGGGACAGTGGAGGACACACCTCCAGGACAGTGGAGGGACACACCTCCAGGGACAGTGAAGGGACACACACTTGCAGGACACACAGGTGGGGACACACCTCCAGGGACAGTTGAAACACACACACTCCAGGGACAGAGGGAACACACCTCCAGGGACAGTGGAGACACACCTCCAGGGACAGTGGAGACACACCTCCAGGGACAGTGGAGACACACCTCCAGGGAGAGTGGGGACACACCTCCAGGGACAGTGGAGACACACCTCCAGGGACAGTGCGGACACATCCAGGGACAGTGAGGACACACCTCCAGGGACAGTGGGGACACACCTCCAGGGACAGTGGGAACACACCTCCAGGGACAGTGGGAACACACCTCCAGGGGACAGTGGAGACACACCTCCAGGGACAGTGGGGACACACCACTAGGGACAAAGGGGACACAGCTCCAGGGACAGTGGAGACACACCTCCAGGGACAGTGGGGACACACCTCCAGGGACAGAGGGGACACAGCTCCAGGGACAGTGGGGACACTGGAAGGTGGACTATGACGCCTTCCCGACGTCACTGGCATGCGTGACCCCGCTCCCTCCGCCTCCTCCCCAAGCTGCTGACGGCTTTCGTTGTCATGGTTTCTTTAGCTGCTTCTGTGCCCGACACAGAATACCAGTTCTCCTCGGGAAATGTCTTTGTTAGATTTCTTCTATCGCTTCTAATAGCGTTCGGTCTTCCTGTGGCTTGGAGTAAGTATCTGGTACAGCAGACTCTGTGGTGATAACTATGCGGGAGCGGCTCGTGCAGGTTCATCTCCACTGGGCTTTCATTGTGCCTCACATGCTGCCTGAAGGTTCCGTGGACTGCCGTCTTCGGTAACATGCTCAATAGAGGAGACGCCGAGTTCTCTTCTGAAAGCCACCTGTTTGTGTTAGCTATTGATAAGTTTGAAGAAGAAGACAGCTGTTGAAAATTCAGCTGTCTGTTTCATATTGTCTATTAACTAGGCGCTTCTTTGCGCTCTGTTTTATGATTTACTTGTATCATCGTTTGTTTTCGGTAACCCTCCAGTCTGTGTCTGTCTTTTATTTTTGGCGGTCATTAATTACTGGAGACTGCTCCTTCCTCCATCTGGATCTTACCCATGTGTGTGTGTGTGTGTGTGCGTGTGCGCGCGCGCGTGTGTGTGTGTTGTGTGTGTGCCTTGCGTGCGTGCGTGCGTGCATGCGTGCGCGCGCGCGCGTATGTGTGTGTGTGTGTGTGCATGCGTGCGTGCGCGCGCATGCATGTAAGTGTAAATGCACTAACTTACCATAAACAGACAAGAAAGATTACCATAAACAGAAGGAATAGCACCACCAGCACCACGAGCAACGAGCAACCATCCAACCCCCCCCCCCCCCCCTCTCCGCCCCTCCTCCCTTCACCCCAACCTTCTCCCGTCGTACGAACACCCCGACAAGGACGGACCACCCCAACAAACAGCCCCTGTTTAATCTCTCTTATCCGAGTGATTCTTAAGTCCGGATTAAACCCCTTCTCTCTCCCCCGGGCTTTACAGCCGACAGCTTTCAGACAGAACCGCATTAGTCGAAGACCTGCAGGACATGAAAAGGGATGGATCTGTTCTTTTTGCCTTCTGGGAAAATGGAGCCCCGGATCTCTTTGGTTTTGACCTCACACTGCCGACAATGCACTGAGCGGGTTTTGCACAATAGGGACGGGCATTGAGAGAGAGAGAGAGAGAGAGAGAGAGAGAGAGAGACAGACAGACAGACAGACAGAGAGAGAGAGACAGAGAGAGAGAGAGAGAGAGAGAGAGAGAGAGACAGAGAGCACAACAGCGTCAGATTCACAGAGAAGAAACACCCCAAGAAAAAGGTAGTCTTGCAACCACGTACCGCAAGGAATAAGTGCCACCACCTTGAGCAACAATGGCAGGTGGTGATCATGAGATCAAGAGCTGACATCTCAACACCCTCATGTTCGAACAGCTGAAACTGGAGTCGCTGCCTATTTTTTGTCCCCGTGATCTTCGAAGATCAGAACACATAGTTGAACATCTGCAGAAACACGGCACCTTGAATCACAGAGTGTCTGTTGTCCAGAATGGCCGTTCTGTAGGCACTATCAGACAAGGCAGTAAAATGCAACAATTGTGATTGCAATGATCCGGGTGATGAATTTCACGGCTTGTTGATTCGTTCTTGTTTTAGTGCATTTCATAAACAGTTACTGAAACCAATACTGTTCAACGTAGCTAAGTTTGTTCGGAATCTAATGCTTTACAGTATGAATGATCACGAAGTTGCTAGTGTATGCAGGTGTTGTAGCTGTATTCATGTTATAGCCATCAAGTATACAAACACACATGCACGCACACGCGCGTGCGCACACGCACACACACATACACACATAGACACACACACACACACACACACACACACACACACACACACACACACACACTCACACAGAGAGTTCTACTTACCGGGAGACCCAGGTAGGCATTGAAATACTCCACAAAGAGATCATCTGTCGCCAGAAAATCCTCCTGCAACGTAATAATGTACATCGTCATTATCGCCGATAATTGTCATCATCGATGTTGTCATCATCATCATCATTCATCATCATCATCATCAGAAACATTGCCACGACTGTAATCACAAACCACATTTATCGCTGCTTCTGTTAACAGATATTACCTCTATCACCATCGTCACCACCACTACATAACCATTATCTCTACTACCGACTATGATAATCATGCTAACGATGAAGACAACAGTAGCAACAACTACATTAACAGATGAGCGGTCGGGAGAACGCAAACCTCTGCACAGTCGAACAAATCCTGAATCCATCTTTTGAATCAGTGCATGGGTTTAAAAAAAAGATATCCGCCTTGGGAAGCAACAATAGATTGAGCTAAACGAATTCTATCCTGTGTTCTTGGTTTTAAACAGGAACATTATACAGTTTGCAACTAAAAAGGAACTCCGGACAGCGCAGACCTCCGCTCAAGTCGAACAGTGTCTGAATCCAACTTTGAGTCAGTTCATAAAAACAAAAACAGAATCATTCTTTCCATCAGAGGAAGTGATAGTATGAACCGACCGACAGAGTTACTTCCCGTGTACTTATATTTCAAAACAGTGTAAGGAATGCACAGAATGTCAACGTCTACATCGCTGAAAAGATGTACTATTTCACGGAAAGTTATCAGTTCAAAGCGTTTATGTTCAGGGAGGAAAATTGGAATGACCTTGCCGAACGGATTCTGTGTCTGCTTTTTTAATCCAGATCTACATTACGGATCCACACTAAAGTTTAATGGATTCGTCCTGGAGCCACATTCCCATCTTACACGAAGTTTGGCCGAAATCTGTTATACACTCTAGCTTTTGCAACTGGAAATATAGGTGGAACTAACACCTCGGAGGTACTAACCACGTTGAAAAATTTCAACAACTATATCATAAAAGTAACAACGACAGCAATATTAAAAACATAACGTTAAAACAAAAACAACAACGTAAACGTCAAAAGGGCATTGAGGTGTCCTTTTTTTTTCTCTTTTATTCTCTTGAAGATGTATAATACTCTGTGTGTGTGTGTGTGTGTGTGTGTGTGTGTGTGTGTGTGTGTGTGTGTGTGTGTGTGTGTGTGTGTGCGTGTGTGTGTGGCGCGCATGCATACGTATGCATATCAATAGCCCAAAGCACTATGTGCATGCAGCAAGCGAACCGTGCCGTTTTCTATCCTCATTCATAAGACTAGTATCCAGGCCAACTCTGAGGATATCTATCTTGATTGTTAATTTCCCACACACTTTTTCCCCCGCTTTGAATTCCCAACCTTTCTCTACAGGCAGCAGTGTCTGAGCCCACCACACATGCCCATCAGCCTCTTTCTATTCGATCCGAAAGAATATAGGACCGTGGTGTGAAAAGGGGGGGAAAAGGGGGGGGGGGGGGGGAGGGGGAACCCTCAAAATTGAAATTGACAAAACGCCAACAGTCGTCCG
The DNA here is from genome assembly GCA_016801955.1 of Conus betulinus. Lineage (NCBI taxonomy): Eukaryota > Metazoa > Mollusca > Gastropoda > Neogastropoda > Conidae > Conus > Conus betulinus. Next base: position 379,479 of record JADBJO010000073.1, read on the forward strand.
GTAACTTAAAACATTCTCCAATAATTGTGATTCTAGCCACCGTTTGTATGGGGGCTCATTCTATGAATAATGTTTTGTCGGTAATCATTGGGTTTTTTTTTTTTTTTTTAAGAGCGACTTATTTTTTGAACCATGGGGGATGGGGGCGGGAGAGGGAACGGGAAACAGGGGAGGGGAGAAAAAGGACGATGAATGATCTGATTTCAACGTGTGACCGTCATTCTTATCCTGCCATACGCTGTGCTTCATTTACTCTTCTATTCCCGTGCTGCTGCTCGCAAGATCCACGGCAACAAGCATTCCGCTCAGAATAAAGGCCTTCGTACACGAATGTTAAAGGATCTCAGAATTGCTGGGGTGGTACGAGAGGGAACACATGTGCTGTACACATCTGTGTTCATTTGATGTCGCTGGATTTTTTACTACCCTCCCCCCCCCCCCCCCCCCCACACACACACACACACACACACACGTCTCCCGGTACTATGGGTTCCATCACGGGTACTGTCCCTACACTGGTTA
>JADBJO010000073.1:385000-390000 GCA_016801955.1 Conus betulinus
CAACATAGAATTGTAAATCAAACTAAACAGTTTTCGGTTCTTTGCGCTGTGGTCCAGAACGCCGGTCCAGTGTCACGAGACAGCCCAACCCACAGCAACAACAAGCACACTATTAGTCTGTACGACAGACACCACCACGTTGAAAACAGAACACACCAGTTCACCACAACCGTTTCTGAACCCACACAATCCGGGAGCAAAAGAAACATGAGAAAATTCTGACTTGCAAACAACACAAGCTTCATCAACCACGAACCATGCGATTAGCCTGGCTCACCAACTGTGTCACTCCAGGAGAAAAAAAGGCAAACAAAGCAAAACAAAACAAACACGAATCAAACCCTGCTCGATGACGGGATAGATCACGCACTGTTTTGAAAGCACGGGGTAACTGCGCTGACACCCAGGCGGAATAAGAGACAAAGAAAAGACGAGAATGACGACTTCACATACGCGCTGGCACAGAGTTACTAAACCGTCAGCTGTTGGCCTACGTAACTGATCCAAGTTCCAGATCGCGGCACGCCGGGTATCACACAAGGAAGGTCCGTCCAGTCCAATCACACCACACTGGCACACACACACACACACACACACACACACACACACACACACACACACGCGCGCGCACGCAAGCACACACACACACACACACACACACACACACACACACACACACACACACACTTATACGCCCACACATGTACACGCGCTCAGCAAAGTGCCAGCTACCCTAAGACACACCCGGAACAAATCGCCTCAGTCCCAGGTGCGAAGAAATGAATTATCAAAGCGAAACAAAGAAAGTAAAAAGAAATACAGAAAAAGAAAGAAGAGAAAGAGAAAAGAAGAAAGAAAAAAAGAAAAAAAAAAGAAAAAGAAAAAAGAAAAGAGGAAAGAAAAGAAGAAAGAAAGAAAGAAAAGAAAGAAAGAAAACAAAGAAATGAACAGAGAAAGAAAGAAAGAAAAAGAAAAAGAAAAAAACAAACAAAGAACGAACGAAAGAAAGTCTGTCAGGTGTATTCTGTCTGCTGTCTGTCCCATAGTGTATTCAAGGAATGCGTGCATGATTTAGTCTCCGACTGTGACATTTAGCCTGTCAGCAAAGTTCGCTCCTGGCAGCAAGGTCGTTAGAGCCGTCCGGCGACATGCCCTGCTGGTCAGCTCTGAGATCTATTGTGACGGACAGAGTACGGCCGACCAACACGCCCCTCTAAGAAAGCCTCCGTTCGCTCAGCCCCCCCCCCCCCCCCCCCTCTCTTCACCCCCCCCCCCCCCCAAAAAGGCCCCCCAATAAAAAGCCCAGCGGGTGGTCTGCTGGAGTGTGAATGACTTACAGAGTGACTACCTACCACCCAAGGACGTTACGTTCGTATTATGGTGTATGGGGGAGGAAAAGAGGGGGGCGGGGGGGGGGGGGGGGGGGGGGGAGGGGGAGGAGGAGGGTAGTGGGGGGGGGTGGAATTAGAAAAACAGTCTTTTTTGTTTTGTTTCGTTTTGTTTTACTCCTGGCACTGAAAACATTTTTCTTGCTTTTTCCTGATGATAAATGGGGTTTTAAACGGGGAACGGCAGAGTTGGAGAGTTGGCATCGAAGCTATGTATGATTCTCTCTCTCTCTGTGTGTGTGTGTGTGTGTGTGTGTCTGTGTGTGTGTCTGTGTGTGTGTGTGTGTGTGTGTGTGTGTGTGTGTGTGTGTGTGTGTGTGTGTGTGTGTGTGTGTTACTAGTATGAGTAAACTGATATATGTATCGAGCTCTCTCTCTGTGTGTGTGTGTGTGTGTGTGTGTGTGTGTGTGTGTGTGTGTGTGTGTGTGTGTGTGTGTGTGTGTGTGTGTGTGTGTGTGTGTGTGTGTGTGTGTGTCTGTGTGTTGTGTGTGTGTGTGGTGTGTTCATGTGTGTGTGTCTGAGTCTGTGTGTCTGTATGTTACTAGTCTAGGTACATTGATATATGTTTCAAGCAGTGCGACTCGTTGAATTTTGTCATAATTCTCCCTGTCGGTAATAACAAGTACGACCCGTTCATCTGTCGTTGAAGCCCCTTCCCCCCAAACCCTTACTCAACCTCACCCACCCTCCCCTCTCTTTTTCTTCTTCTTCCCCCCCCCCCCCCCCCCCCCCCCAACCCCCGTCCCCCCCCTTCTCCATTCCACTTCCCTAGCCTACAGCTAGGATTCCAGAGTCAACAATACTATGTGTGTATACGCCGGGTCTGAGCTTTTTGTTCTGTCTCTGTCTGTCTTTTTTGTTGGGGGCTGTGTCACGTTCAGTGAACTCTGTTGTCCGGTGGGTGCCCGTGGGGGTCTGGTGCTGGCCTAGCTGTGAGAGAAGCTACCGCTGAGATTTTCTCCTTCCTCTTCTTTCTTCTTCTTGTTCGTGTTTGTTGTTGTTGTTGTTGTGTTGTTGTTGTTGTTCTCTGTCTTCTTCTTGTTTAATTCTTGTTTCTTGTTTTGTGTTTGCGTTTGTTCTTGCTTCTTCTTTCTTCCTCTTGTTTAATTCTTGTTCTTGTTCTTCTAGTTTTTTAAACTTGTTCCTATTCTTTTTTTTTTTTTCCTGCTTTGTTTTTGTTGTTCTTGTTTGTATCCTTCTTGTTCTTATTATGCTGCTTGTTCTTGTTGTTCTTTCTTCTTCTTAGCCTGTTTTTGTTCTCTTTCATTTGTTCTTGTGGTTTTTGTTCTTTTTTTTTATTATTTATTCTTGTTCTTGTTGTACCTGTTTTTCTTTCTTTCTTTTTCTGTTTCTTTAATATCTTTTTCATTCTTTTTTCATCTTCTTCTTCTTCACTCTAATTTTGTGTCTGTTTCTTTATATCATTTTCCTCCTCCTCCTCCTCCTTCTTCTTACATTTCCTTTTCGCTCTGTTTCTTTATATGATTTTTTTTCATTACGTCATTAATTCATTCATCCACAATGCTCTCTTTCAGTCTTCTATTTCCTTTTTACAAACATGATCTGAAGGAGACGATAGTCATCGATTGGTGCCCGACCACCCCCGCCACCCCCCCCCCCCCCCCCTCTCTCTCTCTCTCTCTCTCTCTCCTCTGTCTGTCTGTCTGTCTATGTGTGTGTGTGTGTGTGTGTGTGTGTGTGTGTGTGTGTGTGTGTGTGTGTGTGTGTGTGTGTGCGCGCGCGTGTGTGTGTGTGCGTACGTGTGTGTGTACGTGTGTGCGTACGTGTGTATATGTGCGTGCGTGCGTGTGAGTGTGTGTGTGCGTGTGCGCGCGCGCGTGTATGTGTGTGTGTGTGTGTGTGTGTGTGTTCTGCAAACAGAGACAGAGAGAGAGAAAGACAGATAGACAGACAGACAGAGACAGACATAGAGACAGAATCATTTTCACTCACACGAAACACAGGCGCGTGCGTCCGCCCGCAGCACGCACGCTTGCACATACGCACGCACACACACACACACACACACACACACACACACACACACACACACACACACACACACACACACACACACACACACACACACACACACGCAGACACACCAAACACAGTGACTTGAACAAACATGCATGGCAATTATTTCGACTGCTTTTTGCCTCTGCTTTTGTTTTTGTTTTGTAGTTTTGTAGTTTTTTTTTCTCAAAGGATAGGAGGTGGGGTGGAAGAAGGTTGGAGAAAGGTGAGTTTTTGGGGGGGGGGGGGAGACATAGGGCAAAGGGAGGGAGGGCGATGAGTGGAGTTGGGGGGGGGGGGGGGGGGGGGCAGAGGGGCTCCGGGTGGAGGCTGAGGAGTGAAGTAGTGGGGGTATGATAAGGAGAGAGAGTTAGTAGGGAGCAGAACCATTTTTATACCAGTCTATAGGATACCAGGGTATATGCAGATTTTATGTGTAATCCTCTGTCTATCTGTCTGATGTCTGGCTGTCTGTCTGTCTGTCAGTATCCCTCACCCCCATCCTCTCTCAATCTCTTCCCCCCCCCCCCCCCCCCCCCCCCCACCTCCCTCTGTTTTTTCAACATTTCTCCAGTGCACACAACCTTGCGGGTATGAAATGTGGCTATATAAACGTTCACGAGCAAGCACCCATTAAAATACACGCGCGCGTGCGCACACACACACACACACACACACACACACACACGCGCGCGCGCGCACATACCGCGCGCGCACACACACACACACACACACACACACACACACACACACACACACACACACACACACATGTGCACGCACACACACAGAAATCAATCAATTGCTCATTATGAAATACTATCTTCTCATCTAACCACAGTTCGAGTCGACTGGTAACATTCGTTAATATCATAGCAGAGATACGACTCGCCACTACTGTCAAAAGTATAAAAAATGTTTTTTTTTCTTGCTGTGAAATGTAATGTGTGCATTAGTTCGACATTTGAAGGTAAAACTGCATGTCTTTTTTATAATTATACACTGCTGTGCTGCTTCACTGAAGTCTGAATGATGACTACAATTATTGCTGGTCTCGCGTTTGGCATCTTGTCTACATCAACTATGAGACATGAAACATGTCAAACTGATGCTTTTCTATAGGCTGTTTCCCTGCCTAGGTAATAGGCCGTTTTGTTCATTTGCGTTGTTCACTGTGGAAGAACCTTTCCAGGGCTTTACCATATAGCTGGGGAGAGACAGACCGACAGTCAAAGGGAGGTCAAAGGGTGTGGGTGGGGGGGGGGGGGGGGGGGGGGGGGGGGGGGGGTCTGATCTCGAGTTTGCATGCCTTCAGTGCTTTCATCGTGCGGTACCTTTTCTGGTTTTCTGTATGAGCGGTGATCATGGCGGAGTGATTTCCCTTATTCTGGGTTGAATGTTGGTCTTTACGTCTTCTCTTCTTGTTTGATCTTCGTCTCAGAAAGGAGTCTCTAGCTAAAGAGCTGGTATTATGTTTCTGTTCCTGGTCATTCACGTTGCTAATCCACGCACTGGCATAACGGCAACGGTGGGGGGGTGCGCAGCACTGGTCTCGGGCCTTTCTCGGCATCTCGGCAGGGGGAGGGCTGGCCTGA
>JADBJO010000073.1:427500-430000 GCA_016801955.1 Conus betulinus
TCACGCACTCCCATCCTCATAAATGTATTAAGAAAATTAGAGAGAGAGAGAGAGAGAGAGAGAGACAAAGACAGATTCAGAGAGAGAGAGAGAGAGAGAGAGAGAGAGAGAGAGAGAGACAGACAGACAGACAGACAGACAGAAACAGAGACGTCTCCATGGTAAAACAAGCCCTCAAGCGTGAAAACCAAGAACCGTTTATCGCATTATTAAGCAACCAAATTGTCCTTGAATTACACGAAAGCCACCCACCCCTATACCCCCAAAAGGAATTTTCTCTCCCATTAACTTTTCCGGAATTTGTCTAAAACATTAGCAATATTATGTGTTTTTTTTGCTGCTTACGTCTTACAGACTCTTTCGTCCATCATTTTTTGTACGCTGCTCATCACTGGTTACTGTCTACACCCCCAGTATGATGATGTTGTTGCTTTTTTCTCATGTGGTTTCTGAAAGTAAACTTGGTGGTGGTGATGGACGTAGTTGTGTGTGTGTGTGTGTGTGTGTGTGTGTGTGTGTGTGTGTGTGTGTGTGTGTGTTTGTGTGTGTGTGTGTGTACGCCTTCGTGTGTGTGTGTGTATAAGTGTGTAATTGTGTATATGTGTGAGTGTGTGTGTGTACGTGTGCGTGTGTGTGTGTGTGTGTGTGCGTGCGTGCGTGCGTGCGTGCGTGCGTGTGTGTGTGTGTGTGTGTGCCTACCTGTGCGTGCAGACGTGTGGTGTGTATGGGGTGTGAGTGCCTGCAACGACATACATGAGCACGAGATTTGCGTGTTAGTGTAATATCATGTGATATCTGTGTTTAGCAAAGATGGGGACAGCTATCAGGAGAGATTTCCGAGCTTGGCAAGTCTACTTTGCGAGACTGCTGTGAAGAGAGCTCCCGGAGTTTGGTAGGTCTGTTTTGTACGACAGCTATGAGGAAGGCTCCAGAACGTGGCAAGCTTGCCTTGTACAAATGCTGTGAGGAGGGGTTATCGCGCTTGACAATCCTGCTTTGAAGGACAGCTGTGAGAGGAGACGTTGTTGAATTCGACAAGCCTGCTCTCTTCCATGGCTGTGCGAAAGATGTTTGAGCTTGGCAAGCCAGCTCTGTATGACATTCTGAGGCCAGGTTCCAGGCTTCCACAGGCCTTCTTTGCATGACATTCTGAGGACAGGTTCCAGGCTTCCACAGGCCTTCTTTGCATGACATTCTGAGGACAGGTTCCTAAATTACGGCAATTTTGCTTTTGTGCTGTGATTTTGAGGAGAGGCTCTCAAACTTTATAAAGCCTGTTTCATATCACACTTTTGAAGAGAGATTCCTGGGTTTGGCAAGTCTGCTTTAAATGATACCTTTGAGGAGAGATTCCTGGGTTTTTAAGCTGGCTTTACATGACACCTTGGAGAGAGAGTCCTGGATTTTTCAAGTCTGCTTTACATGACACCTTTGAGGAGAGATTCCTGGGGTTTTTTAGCTGGCTTTATGTGACACATTTGAGGAGAGATTCCTGGGTTTTTATGCTGGCTTTATATGACACTTTGAGGAGAGATTCCTGGGTTTTTAAGCTGGTTTTATGTGACACATTTGAGGAGAGATTCCTTGGTTTTTTAAGCTGGCTTTCTGTGACACCTTTGAGGAGAGATTCCTGGTTTTCAAGCCTACTTTGTATGACATCTTTGAGGAAAGATTCCTGGGTTGGGCAAGTCTGCTTTCTATGACACCTTTGAGAGAGATTATGAAGAATAACACCACAACACCATTTCTGACCTCTCAGAATTACTTTTATACCTACTGCGAATTAATTGTTGACGAACATCACTTAAAAGAGCCTAGTATAGCCATTACATTTGGCTTCTGACCGTTTGCGTCTGTGTTCGTACGTACAAGCGACTACACACACACACACACACACACACACACCACACACACACACACACACACATACACACACACCATACACCCATAACACACAACACACACACACACACACCATTTGACCCAGTAAGAGGCATTTCTACCGGTTTGATAAAAACATCAAACGTCCACACTCCTTAATCAGGCACCCGACTCCTGATACCCTACACACCACCAGTATCAACAATCGATCACATCAAGAATGGGCTACACCGCTCTCTTAACCTCTGACCTCAAACTGATCCAGGACCACTGAAATGGAAAGAAAAGAAACCTTGAAAACCAAACCGACCGAAATCGCACGATTTGTTTGTTCACACACCCCGGCTGCTATCGATCAAGAAAGCGAGTAGAGCTGGGAAACGTGGCTCTTAAAAAGTCATTTGTAATTGTTGGACGAATTGACTGCAGTTTAATTGTTGGGCGAACTGAGAGAGAGAGAGAGAGAGAGAGAGAGAGAGAGAGAGAGAGAGAGAGAGAGAGAGAGAGAGAGAGAAAGGCGAACTGAGAGAGTCAGAGAGAGAAAAAACGTGTGTGTGTGTGTGTGTGTGTGTGTGTGTGTGTGTGTGTGTGTGTGTGTGTGTGTGTGTGTGTGTGTGTG
>JADBJO010000073.1:440000-442500 GCA_016801955.1 Conus betulinus
CAAGGGATCTGTTTTCAGAGCTTGATTTGTGTGTCATGAATGGGGAAATCGCCAACTTACTTTAATTCCGCTCATGGCACCACATCTTGTCTGGATTTTTCTGTTTGTGACCCTTCTTTGTTTCCGGATTTTGTTTGGGAGGTTGATGAGGACCTGCATGGTAATGACCACTTTCCTGTGTTGCTTCGGTATACAAACGCAGAGAGTGAGTCCCTACCAGAAAGCCTCAATTTCAACAAAGCAGATTGGGACCTCTTTGCCACTAGGTTTCTTGTGGATCTGGAAGAGTACAAGTTCCTGCAAAGTGAAGATCCGGCAGGAAGTCTTTCAGATTTTAACTGAATTGCGCCAAGTCAACCATTCCTACATCTTCCAAGAAGCCCCGGATGCCAGAAGTTCCTTGGTTTAACTCTGAATACAAGAAAATTAATAAAGCCTGCAAAAGAGCTCAATGTTGGTCTCCCGCAGACCATCAATGCCCAATGTCCGAGCGCATCAGAAACTGAAAGCAAAATCCAAACACAGTTATAAAAACCAATAAACGTTTATCTTGGAAACAATTTTGCTGTAGTCTCACATCGAAAACATCGAAAAAAAAAGTGCGGAAAATTATCAAGAAAATTAAAGGGAAGAACACCTGCCCTACTGTGAACCATCTCACGTTTTCTGACTGTTTAATAACAGAAGAAAAAGTGGTTGCCAATCTGCTTGCTTTAACTATTGAAACGAATTCCTCTTCTTCTAACAAATCAGCCTGTTTTGTCAGAAAAAATCACCCTGCAACTTTTCATCAGACAACACATGGAAGACTAGACTCCAATCTTCATCTCACTTTAAACGAATTGAAATCCGCCTTACTTTCTTGCAGCGAATCCTTTTCTGGTATAGACGAAATCCATTATAATCTTTTTGAAACATCTTCCGCAAAAAAGATCTGAACATCATGCTACAAGTCTACACCCATGTCTGGACTACTGGGCTCTTTCCTCCATCTCGGCGAAAAGCCCTCATCATGCCTGTTCCCAAACCTGGAAAAGATCTTTCAAACCCATCAAATTACTGTCCGATGATTTTGACCAGCTGTATCTGCAAACTGATGGGGGAAAAAATGGTCAGTGCTAGACTCATGTGGAAACGCGAAACCGACATCCTTTGGCGAATGAACAGTGTGGTTTCTGCAAACATTTAACTACAGTGGACCATTTAATCCCTCTTGAATCTACGCTTCGAAACGCCTTTATATATAAACAACATGTAGTAGCTATTTTCTTTGACTTGGAGAAAGCCTATGATACCACCTGGAAATCTGGGATACTTCATGATCTCCATCTTCCACTTTATTATTTTTTTTTTTTGCAGAACGACAGTTCCAGGTTCGGGATGGCACCACTCTTTCTGATGTTCAAGAGCAGGAGCTGGGTGTTCCACAAGGGAGCATACTGTCTCCTGCCCTCTTTAGCATCAACATCAACAATATTGTTAATTCAGTTCAACAGGGTTCCGACTGCTCGTTGTTTGTGGATGATTTTGCCGTCTATACGGCTGGAAGCTTGTACCGGAGTGTTCAGCGCAGGGCTCCAGCTTGTGTGGATAAAATTCATCAGTGGGCGGAAAAAATGGCTTCACTTTTTCTGCTACTAAAACACAGTGCATTCACTTCCATAATTTTCGTTTTTTTTTTTTTTTTTTTTTTTTTTTTTTCAGATCCTGAAATCTAAATAGGGAAATCTCCCATTCCAGCTGTAAAAGAGGCCCAAATTTCTGGGAGTTATTTTTGACCGAAAACTCAACTTTCTTAGTCACATTAAAAACCCATAAACTTCTTGCCAGAAAGCTCTGAACATTCTGCGGGTCGCAGCACACACTGACTGGGGCGCAGATAAGAAAACTTGCTGCACTTCTACAGAGCCTTGGTCCGTTCTAATCAAGACTATGGTTGTGCTGTGTACGGCTCTGCAAGACCTTCTTACCTGAAACTCTTGGACTCTATTCACCATCAAGGGCTTCGTCTCTGTCTTGGAGCATTCCGCACCACCCCTGTGTACAGCCTGTACGCAGAGGCAGGTGAACCCTCACTGTCCAACCGCAGGCTGCTGAAACTATCCTTGAACTGCTATCTCAGACTGTTCTCTGAACCGGAAAATCCCGCCTATGACTGTGTTTTTAACCCTCAGTTTCAAAGCAAATTCGAAAAAAAAAATCCCAACTGTATTCATCCTTTTGGTCTTCGTATGCAGCCTCATAGCAGAATGCAGGTCTTGATCTGGGAGTTTTTGTCTGACTTTCCAAGTTTCCAGACAAGCCTCCGTGGACCTTTTTCACACCAGTAATTCGCTTTGATTCTAGCAGCTTTTCGCAAAGAATCAACCAGCTCTCTGGCATACAAGACATTGTTTGCCGATCTCTGTTCACAATTCCCATCCTCTCAGAAAATTTTCACAGACGGTTCCGAGTCTGAAGATGGAGTGGCCTGCGCAGCCTACTGCCCTGGTGCTCCTTC
>JADBJO010000073.1:452500-455000 GCA_016801955.1 Conus betulinus
TCTCTCTCTCTCTCTCTCTCTCAATATTGTCCCCGTTTTCCAAACCATCGCAAAAGGACATACGGGCCCACATGTCCATCTTTTGTGATACCTAAGGGGAGCAAACTGCTCCAACAGCTTCAGCCCCGGTGTCCGTCCCCAACACGCTTGTCAGCGACCCAGCTGTTGCTCACACGTGTTGTTGACAAATTGCCGCAAACATGAAATAGCAATCAATGGATTCATATATTTTTAGATTATTTTTTAGTGATCTCATCTTCCCCGTGGTATTAAATACCCGCCTGCCGTTCATTACGCTCCCTCAAGCACCCTCAAGCACACACACACACACACACACGCACGCACGCACGCACGCACGCACGCACGCACGCACACGCACGCACGCACGCACGCACACACACACACACACACACACACACACACACACACACGCACGCACGCACGCACGCACGCACGCACACACACACACACACACACACACACACACACGTGCGCGCGCGTAGACACACACACACACACACATACGCGCCCACACACACACACTCACACTCACACACACACACACACACACACACACACACACACACACTCACACACACACACACGCACACACACTCATACGCGCCCGCACACACACACACACTCACACACACACACACACACACACACACACACACACACACACGCACACACACACACACACACACACACACACACACACACATCATCTAAGTTTTGTTCCATGGGAGCCCCAGTGCTGCTGTCCTGTCATGGCTGTCATTTTGAATAATTGTGTCGGATATCAGTGAGTGAATGAGTGTGTGTGTGTGTGTGTGTGTGTGTGTGTGTGTGTGTGTGTGTGTGTGTGTGTGTGTGGTGTAAGTCTTAGACAGCAGTCGATATTAAGTCTCCATGAAAAACAACCCTCCGAAGGAGGCTCTGCACTGTTTTCAAGTCACTTCAGAGGTGCCTGTTTCTGATCCAGCGCACGCAGGACCCCACCATCGTGACACTTATTGACCACACTGCTTAATCGTGCTTAAGCCAGCACGAGTGGGCGTCCGCTGCTGGAAGGCGCTGTCACTTCTGTCCAACGGACATTGACACGAATTCATTTCGGACATTGATGTGGAGAGAAAATCGAAACAGAGGTCATCATGAGAGCAGGGCATGAAAGGCCATATTGGCTGAAACCTTTGTGTGATGAGGCACAGTGAGGATGAGGATGGTGAGAATGATACAATGATATTCCGATCTGGTCCAAGGGCAGCAAGACAGGGATACATTCTGCGCTTCCTTTCATGTTACCCTAGCCGCAGCCAAGGTAGGGCGATACAGACACTTGCTGTGGTCACCTGCAAAACTGAGCAGCACTCCCATATAGGAGTCCATTCATAAAACGAAACTCGACTGGTTCGTTCCAGTTTTTTTTTTTCCCGTTTGAACCGAAAAACACATTCTACACTGAGTAAACACCATTTGCTTTAAAAAATTCCCGAAGAGTAGTGGGCTAATACCCGCAAGCTTGCCACAATAATAACTACGCTTCGGCGGCGGATGTGTGTGTGTGTGTGTGTGTGTGTGTGTGTGTGTGTGTGTGTGTGAACCTTATGAAAGCGTTTGATCTTGTTAAGTACTGAATTTAAAACAACGATTATAGTCAGCTGAGCTCAAAGATCGTTATGCTTTTTTCCTGCGCGAAAATAAGAGAAAACTGAGAGTGTATGTGAACGGCAGTTTTCTTTTTGTTGTTGTTGTTGTGTGTTGTTTTTCAGGATAAATGACTAAATCAGATAATTGTCAGGGCTCTGTTTTTGGCGCCTTACTTTTCAATATCTATGTTATGATCTATCTGTGTAACGTCTCTGTGTATATCATGTTCTCTTTCTGTTGTTGAGTTAAATGTACAACATTTCTCTTGCGAAAGGAAACGAAGAAGAAGAACCATCGTATCATCATGCATACCCAGTGGGAATCGGAGGCAGACATGTGCTCCAAAACGTGCACCTGTTTCGTTGGAAACTAGTTGCAGGTCCTGATGCATGCTATTTTTCTTTTTTTTTTCCATTCCTATATTATATTACAAACTGTGCTCAATATATACAATGTGTAAGCGACATGAAATGAGGTTTACATATGAAAAGAAAACCCAACTGGATTTCATTGATAAACGAGCGTTTAAAACGTTTTTTCGCCGTGTTCTGCAAAATTCTTACTGGCATTAGAAGAGCCTTTCGATTTCCCTTCATGTACATAAACGTCTGGCATTTAAAAAAAAAAAAAAAAAAAAAAAGCTAACGCGTGCATAAGATTATACACAGTTAATGTGCAACTTATTTAACCATTTGCTGTACCGTGAGACGTGATTCTCAAATCCAGTGCGGACCCTCCGGGAATCCATCAAAAGTCCTGTATCCATTATGCTCAGCACACTGACACCGCCGTGTGTTTTGATCACATCTCCCAAACATCCGAAAAAAAAGACATTGTCTGTCAAGAT
>JADBJO010000073.1:462500-467500 GCA_016801955.1 Conus betulinus
CTATTGACACGGGGGTTATGTTTCAAATCTAAACAGTTTCTGTGAAATCTCCTAAACTGTCCCGACAAACCGCATAGTACTCAGTTCAACTGCCATGGCCGCCTCCGTGCTCAGCGCTGTACATCCTCAGACGTTCAAATCCACTGCATCATACACCATCACCACCGTCGTCATGGGCAACACACACAAACACACACGTACGCACGCACACACACGCACGCAGGCACACACACACACGCACGCACACACACACGCGCGCGCGCGCGCACGCACGCACGCACGCACGCCCACACGCATGCACACACACACACACACATACACACACGCACGCACGCACGCGCGCACACACACACACACACACACACACACACACACACACACACACACACACACACACGTAAGCACACACACACACACACACACACACACACACACACACACACACACACACACACACACACACACACACACACACACATGCACGTACATACACACACACACGCACGCACACACACACACACACACACACACACACACACACACACACACATAAACCGAGAAAGGGAGAGACGGAGGGAGCATGTGTGGTGACGAGCGCTCGGATTTCAGTTGGCGGCAGTTATCCATCAATAAAAAAAAAAAAAAAAAAAAGAAGAAAGAAATCGGAACAGAAAAAAAAAAGGTGTGTGTGTGTGTGTGTGTGTGTGTGTGGAAAAGAAGCGTCAAGATATATTAGACGCGTGAAAGCGTGCTGCTACCGACGTTTTACTGGAGGAAATGCCACGGGTATCTTTCAATGATACGTGACGAGGACCGACTACCCGAACTTGCTGTTGGAAACTGACAACTCAAAACAAGGCAAAGCAAAACAAAACAAGAAAGTGGGGGAAGGAGGGGGAGGAGAAAGGGGTGCGGGTAGAAGAGTGGGTGAAGGTATGGTGGGGGGGGGGGGGGGGGGGGGGAGGGACAGACAGACAAGGAGAGGAGCGGCAGCCTCTTATCTCGCGCACACTAGGTCAAGTCAACAGAGATTGGAAGGAAAGTAAGAAGAGGATTTGCTAGCCCTGTTTTCGGGCGGCAAGCCTAGTAACATTTAAATTGGTCCAGATTGATAACATTCATTGACAGTACAAAGTGTAGTGCGGGCGTGCACACACACACACACACACACACACACACACACACACACACACACACACACGTGCGCGCGCTGCACTCGTAGAAAGAAAAGAGTACTTTTATTATTGCGCACTGTCATTACACAGTGTCGCGGCAACAGCACGTTTGTCGCTGGAATGTTTGAAGCAAGTGTCTGGGTTGGGCCGTAAGAGCGTGTGTTCCTGTGTGTGTGTGTGTGTGTGTGTGTGTGTGTGTGTGTGTGCGCGCGCGCGCGCGCGCGCGCGGCGCGCGTGTCTGTATGTGTATCTGTGTGATACAGATATGATTTAATTTCATGGACAAGAACAGTATGATATAAAGTGACAGACATGTTCAATTTTCCCGTTAAATTCGTTTTCGATGTAGTTGCCATAAACTTAAATTCGAGTTAGGTAGACGGAATGGAACACTCTCATGAAAATAGTATTTGTGACATGGCGCATTTGAACAGGAATTCTATGTATCATAGAATGCCCGAAATACTCAGATCTCAGAAAGAAATATATACCTAACAAGGGCGTCCGCCCCCACGAAAAACTAAGGTGTTAGGAAGAAATATATACGTAAGAAGTGCGCCCCTCCACCAAATCGATGTTTGCTTTTTGCAGTTTCTTGTCAGCTGATGAAAGTCATCAGTTAAAACTGGGGAAAAATTGTCAATATCAGTAAAATTACATAACAACTATGGTCCTCTGTTTGCTAGTTTACTTTTCGATTGCCATGAGATAGTTTTTTGACGATATGTATATTCATATTACTAACAGATCCATGTAAATATACGAGTCTTTCCTCCTTTTTGGTTCTTGTGATTTGGTTGTTTTTGCTCCATGCCCCAAATAGGGTCAAAAGGTAAACGCGCGCGCGTGTGTGTGTGTGTGTGTGTGTGTGTGTGTGGTGTGCGTGCGCGCGCGCGCGCGCCTGCGTTAAGTAATCACTGGGACTTTTTGTATATTCTTCTACACACACACACACACACACACACACGCACGCACGCACGCACGCACGCACGCACGCACGCACGCACGCACGCACACGCACGCACGCACGCGCGCGCACACACACACACACACACACACACACACACACACACACACAAGTTTGAGCAAAATCATTCTGCAGACCTTCGTAGCTCGTCCGATATATCTTTGTTAACGCCCGTAGCATTCAATACAAAACTGTCAATCTCAACGTCGGGTGCCTGTTATTACCCTTATGGTACAAATCATTCAAATGCTGTTAGCTTTACAAAAACTCCAATTGCCCATTTGTCGCACTACATATACAATTCAAACTCGCTCTACAGATTATTTCCTAGTAGTAGCAGTAATTGTGGTAATAGCATGTTGTTTGTGTGGTTGCTGTCGTCGTATTCACCACCATCATCATCATCATCATCATCATCATCATCATCAACATCATCATTACCATGATTGTTAGTACTATTGTTATTTTTCATCACTATTTTTTCTCATTTTCATGTTATTTACTCGTAATATCACCGGATAAATTTGGATCCAGGGTAACTCAGACCACTCCCAGTGTGTGAATAAAATATCCAGGATTCTTTGAAGAGAAACCCGGATCCCCTATTCCTGCCAAAGGAATCAACGACTGTCCTTGGATAAATCAAGATCCGATCTACCTGGGGGAATCCGGGATCTCCCTGAAGGGGGGGTGGTCACTGTCGTGAAAGTTCCTGTACTCCAGGACAATACCGGATTTCCGCAAGTGCAACCAGACTTTCTGGGCTTTCTGGGGGGGGGGGGGGGGGGGGGGGGCTGGAGTACTGTGGGATCATGGAGTTCAGAAATAAAGATCATTATCATCATCTTTATTATTATTATCGTCATCATGAGCATCGTCGTCATCATCATCATTGTCATCATCATCATCATCATCATCATCATCATCATCATCATCATCATCATCATCATCCTCTCTCCCACCTGCTCCATGTCCTGCTCTACCATCCTTCATGCCCTTCTATTGCTGTGTTATTGCCTGTGCAGCGCTGGGAAGGGACAAGCTGTTCTTTTTGGCCGTGGACCTGGTGCTGACCGTCATCATTTTCGCCCTGTTCGCGGAAGAATGCTATTTCGTGATAAAGACCTACAAACATGCCGAGATCACCTCCAAGTCCATCTGGCTCGTCTCCATCTACCCGGTGGGTACAGAGTGTGAACGCTCAAAACGAACGGGGGATTTTGTACCCCCAATAAAGATAAGTCCTTTTGATACGTTTCAGGGTGTGGTTGTTTGCGGGAGAGTCGGAATAAGTGTTACCGGAAAGAAATAGATAAACAAAACAAAACAAGAAGAAGAAGAAGAAGAAGAAGAAATATCATAAGGATGCCGCATTAAACATTCTGTTCACGTCGGTTAACTTGAAGTTTGGGTTTGGGGGGGGGGGGGGGGGGGGGGGGTTGTTTGTTTGATTGTTTTTTTTTTTTTTTCCGTGGTGAATCCTTTCGACACCTCCTGTTTGCGCAGTCCCAGCATTTCCTCGAGCCTTTGACGTCACATTCACTCGCTCCAGATGCCTGTCACCTCATCAGTCTGAAAGTATTCTCCCGCCTCTTAGTGTAAACTTGAGCTTTTTAAAAGTCTCCCTTACCTTCGTGAAGTGTTACTGGGGCGCCGCGCTGGAGAACGATTCAGCAGGTTTTCCCCCCTCTGTGGGTTGTTTGCCAGGGCCTGGGTCTCTGAAGATGGTCCATTCTGCAGTGTGTTGTCAGTCCATCCGTACATTGTCTTCTGTCTTCCCCTCCGCCTCTCTCCCCCGACAGTTCCCTAGATGATAGTTTTAGCAAGGCCGTTAGATCTTGCTGCGTGGCTTTAGCAAGGCCGTTAGATCTTGCTGCGTGGCTTACCAAAGTAGTTTTTTTTTTTGTTTTTGTTTCTGTTTGTTGTTTTTTTTACATTTATGTAGGTCAGTAGATCTCTAGGCCGATGTGATGCTGTTGTGAGGCAAGCTGACAGTAACTTTAAACCTGTCATGTGTTTTCATTTTTTTCTCTTTTTCGACGGAAGTTTACATTATTGCAGTTGGTTTGTCCCTCACAGCCCGGGCACAAGCAATCCAAAGGGACCGGTCAGTATCAAGTCGGCCTGAGGCAGCTCACCTGAAGATACACTGCACTGCTGTTCGGTCACTTCGGTAGTGTTCAGTGGTGCCTGTTCTGAACCCAGGACACCACTACTGAGCCTTCTCTTCAGAACACAATTGCTTAGTTGCGGAGCTAGTGTGAGTCAGTGACCCCACCCCCTCCATCTCGGATGGCGCTATCACGTCCGTCCAATAAGAGCCCTCATGAATCTGCTGGTACTGACGACCTCGACATCAGCACTGATCAATGGCATCGACATGGCGAACAACTCGAAACTGAGGTCACCACCAGAACCCGACATGAAGAGCCAGAGAAGTTGACTTCTTTTATTGAATGCTGAGGATGTTGATGAGGATGAGGACAATGAAGACGATGCTGTAGACTTCCATTCTGGTCAGACGCCACATGACAGGGTTGTCCTTTTACGCCTTCCTTCCATAGTGTATCCCGGCGTCAACCAGGCCCGAGAGATTCAGACACCTGCAGTATTGGTCACGAAGCAAGCTCACAGAAACGTCTATGAAGTGGATGAAACTCGACTGTGTGGTTCTAGTCTCGTCATTTGAGCCAACATCGACATTCAAACATTCAACTATAGGTAGAAGCTGGTCGGAGCCGAGAATCTCACAAGTAAGGGGATCTGATAGGAGTGGAACCCACGACTTCCTACCTCGCAGTCCATTGCGCCATGATGGCCAGGATATTCCAGGAGAATTGGGTTATTAGGGGGACATA
>JADBJO010000073.1:472500-482500 GCA_016801955.1 Conus betulinus
TTGGGACTTTTGTGTCTGTTGGAGCTCTTTTTGTGGGCAGACTATTTCTAGTTGAACGTTGTACAAACGTTTCATTCTGACTCCAGTTATCCAGTATCCTTGTCTCCGGGCAGACTTATTGTCTGCCACCGACTGGACCATCCGTTGAAATTACGGAGCCTCTGGTAAGCTCAAAGCCATTTTCCTCCTTCTGTTCGCTGCTTACACATCCTTTTGGGGTCAACACAATGTTAAGAGGCACAAAAGGTTATCTTTCAACTAAATCTTCCACCTCGTCCTGTTCCTGCCCCCCCCCCCCCCCTCTCCGACCCCAGTCTTCCTCCACCTCCTCCTCCCTTTCCCTCTGCGAGCCATGAGATTCATATGCCATATCCTGGCAAGTTTCTGTCAAGAGGAACTTGGAAAAAGGAGCGTGTCTGTGCTTCTGTCCCGGATTGGAGTTGGTCCAGCCTGATCGACTCACGACTGTAAACTGGAGCTCACACGGTCAGTATCGTACCAGAGGGTTCTGTTCTGCGCGCTCGTCTGACGTATGACTTGCTAACGGCAGTTTCAACTGCGTGATCGTTGATTTAGCGAATTAGCTCTCCTTCCTACACTGATACATCCCCACCCTATTGTGATTTGATCGACGAATCCACCTTTTTTTCTCTAGATAGCACATGAAAAAAGAACGTCCCTCCGGCGGCCCTTGTGCCTTTGAAACGGTGAGTCTGTGTAGGGAAGCCCTGGGTGCCTCTAGCAGTTACTCCTCCTCAGAAGGCACTCTTAAACCAAGAGAGGACAAAACTCAGGGAAGGTTCCCGCTAAGTACTTCACCGACCTGGACTGCTTTTGTATAATAGATATTTCTTTGACCTTTCGGTCCTCTTCCTGAAGCCCGTTATGAAGAATGCTGTTTTGTCTCACCTGCTTTCCAGAAAGTTTTAATCTTGCAGAAACCACCGCTACTGCAGCTTGTGCTGGTTTCATGCTGGCCTTGCATAGTTCCACGAGGTCAACGAAACTGGTGCCTGATTGGGGACCTGATGAAGACTGACTGGCAGGCAGCTAGAAATAGCTCGACACCATCTGGAGGGAGAGCCTTCCAGTCCCTGGAGAAGCGAGAGATTTTTCGATCAGATCAAAGTCTTCTTTTTCGTCCTTCAGGGGACTGTTCCGGTACACGCAGTCCCCAATAGTCCTGTTCTGGATGACCCCTTCCGGGTCGATTCAGACCAAGAGGTTCTGCATGTATGGTGGTCAAGACCGTGTAAATGCTTTGTTTGACGAGGCAACCTTTACAGTCAGGCCCTAACTCTGAAAAGCTCATAAATACGAAAACCGCTGAATGTTCGTGCGTCTGTGTATTGTGTATCAGTATATGCATGTACTCGCGCATATTGAATGTTTATGTGTCTACTTAATCCTTTCCATATACCGTGGGTGCAGTTGCACCCATACTTTTAACCAGTTGATTTTAACGTGGTGACAGCCCTGATATGGCCTTTTGTGGTCGGCTGGGCTATAAGCTACATTACCTTACCTTACCTTACTTACCTTCATGCCGAAATTTTATGACTGTTAATAAAAGGTCCAAGTGTGTGCTGCCCCAAAATGATGCAATTTCGTCTCTCAATAAATACGTAAACAACACAACCAAAACATCATGTAATATAAGCTTTTGTGCGTGTTTATATATATATATATATATATATATATATATATATATATATATATTTGTGTGTGTGTGTGTGTGTGTGTGTGTGTGTGTGTGTGTAGTTATCCTACGAGCACAACCGACCAACAGAACAAAGACCAAAGATAGAGCGCACAGATATGAGATCTGTCTTCCACCCCAACTCCATCCCCGCCCCCGCTTCCCCACCTAGTTCTAATACAAAGTACGAAAGCGGATAACGAGTAAAATGAAAAAAAAAAAATATAATAGTTGAATAAAACGATATATAAAGTAGGGTCGTTTACTAATTTTCTAGCCATGTAAAAAAAAAACAAAAAAACAAACAAAAAAAACAGTCCGCCCTCTCACCATAGCAAACAGCAATAATTTGTCCATTCTGTTGATTTAAACAAAACAGTAATAGCATAATATTATATCCATCGAAAGAGCAACAGTAAAGCCTTTCCATTCACGTATAGTAGCCTCCATTCAATGCCAGTGTCCACCCAAAGCAACCTCTGAACCCTGCGACCATTTTACGCCATTTTGTGTGTGTGTGTGTGTGTGTGTGTGTGTGTGTGTGTGTGTGTGTGTGTGTGTGTGCAATTTCTTTACTTTTCTTCTCCTTCATGTCTTTTCTTAGGCTAAAGTCATGACATTCATTTACCCTGTTCCAGGAGAAGTCTGGTGAAAGTGAGGCTGATGATTTTCCAGACCGCCATTTTGCAGCCCATAATTCAGTTCATTGCCGCCATTTATGGGCAGACGATAAATTCAGTGTGTATGGGGTAAGTCCTAAGATAATGCTATTCCTCATCGCTACCTCAATTTCTTGTGTCATTTTATTGGATTGACTGACTGACTGCTCGACTGACTGACGGACTGATTGATTGATTGACTGGCTGATTGATTGACTAAATGACCAGCTAACTGATTGATTGTTTGAAAGGATTGATTAAAGGTTAAAAAGGGGGAGCAATTTTATTGACCAAATGCTAACTTTGCCAAACAACAAAATATAAATTCTATAAAAAAAAAAAAAAAATAAATAAATAAAAAAATAGAGAGAGATCTTTCACGAGGTTTTTTGGTAGTCATTTTTCAAAATAATAACGTGAAATCCTCATCGTTATCATCACCATCACACACACACACACACACACACACACACACACACATTGACACACACACTGACACACTGATTGACACATTACTCGATGAATCGACGCTGTAAGTTGACTAACTGTATACAGTAGTAAGGTAATCCGTGATTGTTTGAAAGGAGGGATTAAAGGTTTAAAAGCGGGGAGCAAGCTTATTGACAAAATGCTAACTTTGCCAAACAACAACTAAATAAATTGTACAAAAATAAAAATTAAAAAACGATATAGAGAGATCCTTCACGGTTTTTTTGGTACATATTTTTCCAAAATGGATAACGTGAAATCCTCATCGTTATCATCACCATCACAATCACGATCACTACACAGACTGTTCCTATTTAGTGATTCATTCATCTGTGTCAGTATCCAGGATCAATTCATTGTTCCTCTGAAATTAATGTAGGAACATCTAGCGACGAGATGAATGTAACAAACAATTAACTGAAGTTATGAGCTTTGATCTTTTGGTCTTTTTAGGCAGAACAAGAACAAATAGCGTACGATGCAAAGAAGTAGATAATGGGAGGAAGGAACAGACAGAGCTAAACAAGTCCACAGTCACCATGGGAATGATTTTAAAGTGATTTCAAAGGGAGGTGATTGGGAGAGAGTGGGAAGGGAGACGGGAGGAATAAAAAAGGGGACGTTGGAGGATAGAAGTCAAATCCTTCACTGGCAGCAGTGGAAATCCTGGAGGGCAGAACCATCAGTTTGTGCCGGTCTGTTATGTACTTCTTTTCATTGTTTGTCTGTCTGACTGTTTCTTGTTGTCCGGCCTTGAAAACACCAGTAGGTCGAGGCTTGTTCCTTCAGAATTGAGCCACCATTTCAACATTCCGACCAGTCGAGTTCTGAGCAGCCCTCCGTGACTGTCAGCCAGCATGGGGTCAGCGGCGCCAGACGGGCCCGGGCTGTAAGAAGGCTGCCGTTTTGTGACGTTTAGCAGAAATGGAGCACTCTTAGTTACTTTTCTTCTCCGAAGACCTTCTGCTGTCAAGCTGTCCCTAGAGCTTCTTCCTACTGATTAGCTAAGTGAATTTACACTTTGCGTTGCGCGTCCAACCTTAGCAGCAATCTTTGCGCCGAGCTTGGCCACGCTGTAAAGGGAAATAATCCTTGTTGCCTTGGCTTCCCATCCTGCTTGCAGTTATTTTTCTTGGTATCACTGTCGACCTTCCAATGTCCACCTTTCCTCGGAGAGGACTCCGGAGTTGCTTTCCTCAAGTGGGGTGCCGTCAAATTTCACGGACATGCTTGTTTTTCATCAGTTTGGGGGTAATACCGTTGTAGCCTGTCAATTTAAGGCTCATAGGGAGGACGCACGTACTAGAGGCTCACTAGTTCCCGTAGTGCCTCCTGAAACAAAAGTTTCACCCTGTCACACACCGCATTGGCAAACACTCAGTCACGAACACAGCATGTTCACTCCATATGCACTCATCCACTCCATTCATTCATAGGACAGACTGAGGACACAAGACGCAACTTTCTTTGTGCTCCCTTTTAAAAAAACAAAAAAACAAAAAACAAACAAACAAAAAAAAAACCACCAAAGAATTCTACTGTCTGCTACTTATACCAACTTCCAATTAATTTTCTTGTCGCCACTTTCGGGGTCGATTGAATTGCACGCTGCGCTCGACTGTTTTGGTTTGCCCTCTCGGTTTTCCTATTTGAGAGTGGAATCTGGAGATTCGACTTCATAGGTTGTGTGTAAGCGTGATCGATATTTTTGCTTTGTTAATTTAAGTAGTATTTCAGTGTCATGATAATGAGAACTTGCTCTCCGAATCAGTGTCGTCTTCTGGGGTTTCTTCTGACAGCTTGTATACTGCGCATCAGACCTGTTTCCATTCCCATTCAGGCAGCGAAGTTCGCGGAGATAAGAAAGAAACAGTAGGAAAATATTGGAGCTTGGTAAGCGAACGTGGTGAAAGATCGGAACTGGGAAAGCAGATTAGGAAAGATAGGTAAAAATATAAATCTGGGTAAAATCCTATTTTAGTGTCTTCCCCTCTCTTCTTCGTTCCCCACCTTTCCTTCTTTCTATTCTAAAGAGTCGCCACATGATTGACTGACCGGTCACGTGATTGACTGAAACCGTCTCAGAAGTAGGAAAAGGCAGGAAGCTAAAGTAGGTAAAAGTGGAAAATGGTCTTTAAAAGTAATGCAAATGGTCGGAAAAGGATGCAAAAACATGTAGAGAAAAGTTCGTAACTGTGGGTGAAAGTAGGGAAGCATTGGAAATGGTAGCAGGAAAGATAGGGTCGTGTGTGTGTGTGTGTGTGTGTGTGTGTGTGTGTGTGTGTGTGTGTGTGTGTGTGTGTGTGTTGAATTTAACGAAATATATGTTGAACTTTTTATTTTTCTACCTTTTACCTTCCCCCTCCCGCCAACATATATGGTGTATTTCACTCTATTTTGCTGCTGCTCCATATTTATACTGATCACATTATGGGATGGTCCGAATGGATACTCTTCCACATCGAAGAGATGGTGCTTTGTTCTCATATATACTTTTTTTTTTTGCAAGAAATGGATTCGTATGTGCCTTGACTTTTCTTAATTTTTCAGCTAATGTTTACCTCATTAAAAAAAAAAGAAAAGGTGCTGTTTTGATTCCCAGACTGACTTCACGCAGTCGTACGTCTACCTCAACTACCTGAAAGTGATTCCACGGGCCTGGCCATCTACGGACTGTTCGTGCTGCACGGCAGCACGCAGCCACACCTGGTGACCCACAACACCAAACCCAAGCAGATGGCTCTGACTCTCATACAGCTCTTCTCCAACGTCCAGAGCACCATCCTGTCGTTCCTGCTAAGTACAACGTGCCGCCCTGTAAAGATGGCCTCTCCTCACGTTTCCAGATGATAGGTAAGGTAAGACAGTTGTGTGGTCTCAGTTGTCGTTTCCAGATGATAGGTAAGACAGCGTGGTCTCAGTTGTCGTTTCCAGATGATAGGTAAGACAGTGTGGTCTCAGTTGTCGTTTCCAGATGATAGGTAAGACAGTGTGGTCTCAGTTGTCGTTTCCAGATGATAGGTAAGACAGCGTGGGTCTCAGTTGTCGTTTCCAGATGATAGGTAAGACAGCGTGGTCTCAGTTGTCGTTTCCAGATGATAGGTAAGACAGCGTGGTCTCAGTTGTCGTTTCCAGATGATAGGTAAGACAGCGTGGTCTCAGTTGTCGTTTCCAGATGATAGGTAAGACAGCGTGGTCTCAGTTGTCGTTTCCAGAAGTTTCGTTCCAGATGATAGGTAAGACAGCGTGGTCTCAGTTGTCGTTTCCAGATGATAGGTAAGACAGCGTGGTCTCAGTTGTCGTTTCCAGATGATAGGTAAGACAGCGTGGTCTCAGTTGTCGTTCCAGATGATAGGTAAGACAGTGTGGTCTCAGTTGTCGTTTCCAGATGATAGGTAAGACAGTGTGGTCTGAGATATCGTTTCCAGATGAAAGGTAAGACAGTGTGGTCTGAGTTATCGTTTCCAGATGATAGGTAAGACAGTTTGGTCTGAGTTATCGTTTCCAGATGATGGGTAAGAGAGTTTGGCCGGAGCTGTTTTCCTTTTCGCTATTATTTTTTTCGGGAAGAGTTTGGCTTTTTTTCGTCATGACTGCCCCCTCTTTCCCTTTGGCCCCAGTAAAGTGATTTTGAATGTATATGAAGCATGACAGTAAAATGCGAACTTATCCGATGCAATGACTTTTTTTAAATTACTCTCTGAAAGGTCATAATAACAATAGCAGTATTCATACAGCGCTCTATCTTGTGCAAGAAGAACACCTCAAAGCACCTGCACACGTCGTTCACGCACATGCATAAAAGGGAAAGGTTGAAGTTCCCACAGTCTATTGGCCGTAGGGGCAGTGCACTGTCAAGAGGGTCACCTTGTCCAGGGCATGGCGTGATGGAAGACAGAGCCTATCTTTCTTCTTCCTCCCGCCTTGACTTTCCCTGAACGGAATCAGCACCCATTTATGATGGATGGACAGAGAAGGGTTTTACAAGCTGAAAAAAATGCGACTCCACAATTGGCTCGAACTTCAGCTCAGCAGACAAAGAACGTTGTCACCGTTTGACCACGGGCCGTCTAATGCCATAACTTGAAGAATAGGTGCGGGTTCACAAACAAACCGATGGGAAATTGTTAGACGGATGCGCAGAGAAGGAGAGGGGCTCAGATGGAAAAGGAGAGGTTTTGAGGCAAGTTCTAAAAGAATCAATTGCCTTTTGACGAAGAGGAAGAACAGGGAGTCCGCTCCAGGTAAGAAGAGCGGCGGCCGCCGACAGTTTACACCTGAAAATTCGGGCAGAAAGTGAATCTGACGCAGAACGTTACAACGGAAAGGGCTCGGTAGACCTACAGAAATGATGACAAGTCACAGATATTATAAAAAGGATAGAAGTGTGATGCATTCATAGCACATAGCATTGAGCTGATCCTAAACAAGACAGGTAGCCAATGGGGAGACTGCAGGTCAGGAGTGAGACGTCGTTTCTTTTCTTTCCGAGGATAAGTCGAGCGGCGGATTTTTGCTGATCAGTAATTATGATTAATGTTGATGCAATGGTTATGTTGTTCACCCTCTCTTAGCGGGTCCGGCAGTTGATTTTTTAGAAAACGTTCAGCGGAGGAGTTGACTGTCGAACTGTTACGGCCAGAAAACCGTCTGTGTCCACCCGGCAGTGACTGGTTACCCGATTCATTTCTGGGGAGGTTAAAACGGCGGGAAAGGAGGCTTACTCTCTGCCTTCCATAATGTTGACCCCTAAAACACTGAATTTCTAAACAGTGTCTGGACCCACGGCCATAGCTACGTGTATGTGTGGGGGGAGGGGGGGGGGACGAGGGGCCTTTAATTTTTTTTTTCCACCTGAAGGGATAGGAGATATGTACTTGTTTGATTTATCTCAAGGTAAACTGTGTTAAGTGTATCTTTGTTTTCGGTTCAACTATCTTCAATTGAGTAAGATAATGGACAAACTCTGCTTCACAAGGTGTTATGAAAATAGGTAAAAAACACTGATGTATTACAATCATCAGCAAAACACCCTTGCCCATCACATTAATTTGAACGTACACACTCACTACAGATCATGTGCTGATTGTGGATAACCACCAAACGGAACGAGTAGGTGGGACTTCTGTAACACGACATATTCTCCACCCAGAACGACAACAACATGTTCTGATCGACAACAAAAATGGCCATTTTACCACGGATGGCATGGGGGTTCAAACTGGGAACATCTGACAGCTAACTTAATACTCTACTACAAATTTTTTATTTTGTTCTAGATTTTAGAATAGAGTTAATGAAAGAGCTATCAATTTTACGATACATCGTAAAAAAAAACTATTCTGATTACATTAGGCCGAAGACTTGTGTCTGATTTTTTGGCCATTCAAACCAAGCTATCATGGCTCCCGTTTGTAGCCTACACGATCGTTTAATCGTGACCTAAATTATGCTTGCCAATACACAGTAATTTGCAAAGATATCCCGTAATTTTCACCATGTTGGGCACAAGACAAAAGAGTTCTCTTTTGTTTTGTCAGTTGCGTTTTGTTTTAACCAGTCTGACCCCCCCGAAGTGATCAACTGTATGGAAGCACTATATTCACTCTCGCATTTGATTTTGACTGGTGCCAAAGATTTTACATGTTGCTGATACTCACCGAGTGCAAACAACAATCAACACAGGTAGGATCAATGAGCACAGGCATGATCAGTTTAACACGGGTATGATCAGACTTGACAACAACTTGTCCTCGGCTTTGTATCAGATCTGACTCCGGAACTTTCTCGCTCACACAGTCTACACTTAGGAACTTTCTCGCTCACACAGTCCAGATTCAGGAACTTTCTCGTTCACACAGTCTACACTTCGGAACTTTCTAGCTCACACAGTCCAGATTCAGGAACTTTCTCGCTCCCACAGTCCACACCACATGAACTTTCTCGCTCATACATTGCACACTAGGAACTTTCTCGCACATATAGTCCAGACAAAGGAACGTTCTCGCACATACAGTCCAGACAAAGGAACGTTCTCGCACATGCACTACAGACAAGGAACGTTCTGCCCACGCAGTCCAGACAAAGGAACTTTCTAGCACATACAGTCCAGACAAAGGAACTTTCTTGCGAATACAGTCCAGACAAAGGAACTCTCTCGCTCACACAGTCCACATTTTGGGATTTTTCTTACTCTCTTAATGCAGACTTCTCCAAACAGGGAAACATCTTTAGTGCTGCATGAAATCGTTGATCATGTCATGAGCCACGTCAGGCTGGCTGTATTTCTCATGGCACTCCAAAACATGGGACAGTGAGAATGCTAACAACAGAAACAGCATCATCTTCACTGCTCGCAAAACAACCAGCATGATCATTGACGCGCTCCTTTGTCTTATCTGTCTCCACCATGAAATGTAGACGACAAACATGTTTAGTGGTGGGAAAGCCAGGGAAGGAGGGGGTTAGGGGGAGAAGGCTTGCTGGTCAGAGGGAAGGGTGTGAGGCCAGGGATAGGGACAGAGGGCAGACGTCATGGGGAGTGGGGGGTGGGGGAGTGGGAGTGGGGCTTGTTTGTTTAATCATTGGGTTGTTGTGAGCGAAATTGTTCCAGTGTCTGCACTGTGTGAGCGAGAAAGTTCTAATCAGCGCGCTGGGCTAATGGGCGGGTCAGACATCTACTAAGTGGCATCCGTGAGACCCTCGTCTTAATTCCTCTCAAATTAGTCATTAATTCACTTATCCATCAGCTGTGATTCGTGCGCAGTGTGATCTCGAAACTTAGCCGATGTGGTGTAATGTATATGGACTAGTCCGCACGCTGTGACATCTTTAATAAAACCGAAACAAACTGCTTGGATCGGACACTTTCCGACGAAACAGTTACGAGTTGAGAGGTGAGAGAAATGACCATCGCAGCATTAAGCATAACACGAAGTGCTTTTTCACCGTTGGTGATTTTGTCTTTACAGTAACCTTTCTGTCATTTTTCCCCCCAGAGTGGCATCATCTGGTGTTGGTGGTGGAGATATTCTTGCTGTCGGTAGTGGCACGGATCTACTACCGTCGTCCTCTGGCCTTGGACGCTATCCTGGAGACACGGTGTGGCGAGCTGTGTGACATCTACACCCCTGACAAAGGTCCGGACCACACT
>JADBJO010000073.1:487500-490000 GCA_016801955.1 Conus betulinus
ATTCGTTTCGCTCTCATTCTGTCGGCTTCTCCGCTCCTTTTTTTCATCATTCGTTCTGTTATCCTCTCTCAGGAAAGGTCTACAAGCAGTATTCTTCTTCTTCTTTTTCTGCTTCTGCAGTCGATTTGACTGGTTGCGTCAGATCTTCAATCCTGTCGCCATGATGAATCCCAGTCTTCTCGAGGGTGTTGACGGCTGCCCCAAACTGCATCAGCAGCTGTGCTTCCTCTGTCCAGGTTTGACGCCGTAGACTGGACAGCATTGGAGGATGTGTTCTAGGGTCTGAGATCCAGTGCCACACGGACATTAACTGTGTGGGCAATCTTAATTCAGCTGAGGTGGTTCAGCAGTCGCTAGCTGCTAGTGTTCCTTTGTCTGTCTGTGGTTATAATGCTTATTCACGATTATTCAGCGTCACAGCAAAATGCGGGCATCAGGGACATACCTAAATGTTGAACAGAAATAGTTACAATCGTTCGTGCTTGCTTACTCTTCAGAACATTTCGTTTTATTTGGTTAGTAATTAGTCATTCATTTTGGTGCGATCGCTTTTCGATTATAGCTGTTACATACCTTAGTTTAATCTTCAGCCCCGATATGACCCTTTGCGGTCGTCTAGACTATACGCAAAATAAATTAACCTGAGTTTTAACTGAAAGATGTTGGAGGCAGGTGTTTAACCCATTCTAAAGATTTGCACATAGTTAATTCGAGTGACTGGTTAGTTCTTCATTTGAATGAAAGGGACAAATAATGTTCAAAATTTATAGGTGATGTCAGGCTTGTTACTGCTATTGCTACCGCTACTGTTACCACTGCTGTTGCTAACACCACAATTACTTACTTACTTATCTGCTACTGCTGCTGGTGTTGCTACCGCTTCCATTTTTCTGTACTCTCACCTGTCTGCTGCTGCTGCTGCTGTTACTGCTACTTCACTGCTGCTGCTACTATACAACTGCTGCATCACTGCTGCTACTACTACTAGCACCAGTGATCGCGTTACAGCTTTTGCTAGCCGGTTCTTAGCACGAGTATCACCGAATATCAAAGACAGCCGGTAGGCATACTGGTGTACACACACACACACACACACACACACACACACACACACACACACACATACACACACACACACACACACACACACACACACACACACACACACACACACACATAGAGACTTCTCTCTCTCTCTCTCTCTCTCTCTCTCTCTCTCTCTCTCTCACAACACACACACACACACACACACACACACACACACACACACACACACACACACAGAGACTCTATCTCTCTCTCTCTCTCACACACACACACACACACACACACACACACACACACACACACACACACACACACACACACACGCACACCACCTGGCAACCTCTTCGTTGTTCCGTTCTTCGACAAAAGAAAGAAATCACAAAGTGGGTGTGTGACCGTGCTAACATGTGATGACACAATACACAACACTGGAAATGGTCTGGTCTGTTGGTTATGAGGATGACAAATGAAATGCATTTGAAATTGTCATGTTTTTTTTTTATGATGACACAATAAACCACATTCGAAATTGTCCCATCTGTATCATAATGCTGACTCAAAAACAGCATTGGAAATTGTCCTATTTTTTTTAATGACGACACAATAAGCCGCGTTGAAAATTGTCCGATCTTTTTGATCATTATTTCTGTATAATGACACAATAAACGGCAATCGAAATGTCTTGCGTACTTTTATAATGATAAATCAATAAAGAGCATTGGAAACTGTCCCACATATTTTTCATGATAAAGATGAAAGAAAACAGCATTTGAAATCGTCCTGTTTATTGGTATGATGATGACGCAATAAACAACGTTCGAAATTGTCCCGTCTATTTTTATGTTGATAACATCATAAACTGCATTTGAAATTGTCTTGCGTATTTGTATGATGGTGACACAATAAACAGCATCGGAAATTGTCCTATTTTATGATGATGACTCTATAAATCACATTTGAAATTGTCCCATCAATTTCTTTTTATTATTTCTATATGATCACTCAATGAATGGCATTCAAAATCGTCTTGCGTACTTTTATGATGATGAAACAATAAAGAACAGTGGAAATTGTCCCATACATTTTGATGATGATGACAAAATAAAACAGCTTTCGAAATCGTCCTATCTATTGGTATGATGATGACGCAATAAACAGAATTCATAATTGTCCTGTCTATTTTTATGATGATGATACAATAACAGCATTCGAAATTGTCCCGCCTATTTCTTATAAACAGCATTAAATTTGTCCTATTTCTTATGACAATGACACAATAAACAGCATTGAGTTTGCTCTATTTCTATGACGATGACACAATAAAAAGCATAAAATTTGCCCTATTTCTTATGATGATGACACAATAAACAGCATTAAATTTGCCCTGTTTGTTATGGCGACACAATAAACAGCATTAACTTTGCCCTATTTCTTATGATGACGACACAATAAA
>JADBJO010000073.1:492500-507500 GCA_016801955.1 Conus betulinus
CACACACACACACGCTCGCACACGCATGCACACACACACGCACACAAATACACACGCACGCACGAACGCACGCGCACGCACGCACACGTACAACACACACATACACACACGCACATACACACGCACGCACGCACGCACGCACGCACGCACACACACACACACACACACACACACACACACACACACACACACACACACACACACACACACACACACACACACACACACACACACACACACACACACACACACACCGAGAGGGAGGGAGGGAGGGAGGGAGGGAGAGGGCGTGTGTGGTGAGGAGCGCTCGGATTTCTGCTAGACATTTGGCTGCAGTACATTACCACCAATAAAAACAGAAAAGAAATCGGAAAAAGAAAAAAAGGGGTGTGTGTGTGTGTGTGGGGGGGGGGGGGGGGGCTGAAAAGAAGAAATCGGCAGAAAAAGAATTGTCAAGATACAATAACTGTGTTTTGTTTTGACTGAAGTTTTACAAGATACCGAGCAATGCGGCATGAGGCTGGCGACATGGAAGTTCTCAGGTCAAGTTATTTTTCAGCACCAGAGCTTGCTGACTGGCTCAGTTTAACTTGAAGACCGGCACAACGGCTGGTCTGACATCATGATAATTTCAAATGGTGCTTTAAAACAAAAACAACAACAGACGGTAACAGATCCTTCTGATACTGCTTGTAATCCAATCCATCAGTGATTTAGCCTACCGGCAAACAATCCTCTTCAAACTGAAAACTAGCAACTAGCGACTGCTGAGGCACCTCAGCTGAATTAAGATTGCCCACACAGTTAATATCCGTGTGTGGCACTGGATCTCAGACCCTAGAACACATCCTCCAGTACTGTCCAGTCTACGGCGTCAAACCTGGACAGAGGAAGCACAGCTGCTGATGCAGTTTGGGGCAGCCGTCAACACTTATCATGGCGACAGGACTGAAGATCTGACGCAACCAATCAATTCGACCGCAGAAGAAGAAGAAGAAGAAGAAGAGAAGAAGAAGAATACTGCTTGTAGACCTATACTGAGAGAGGATAACAGAACGAATGATGAAAAAAAAGGAGCGGAGAAGCCGACAGACTGAGAGCGAAACGAATGTTGTTGAATCAAATATGACGAACGGCCCCATACTTTTTGGAGCATACTTACGATGCAATGAAAAAAAAAAACCCAAGACAGTTCTTTTAACTGTTATTATTATTATTTTCTCGCCGACACACAAGGTTTCAGGGCTCTAAACCATTGAGAAAGTTGAAAAAGAAAAGTTCAATGGCAATTCACGGTGTTTATAGTTCAACCGACCACACTGACCAGGGCTGACACATCGTCACTGTCCATTCTATGCGCATCCGTCAGCAACAACAAAAAAGTAGAGAGAGAGAGAGAGAGAGAGAGAGAGAGAGAGAGAGAGAGAGAGAGAGAGAGAGAGAGAGAGAGAGAGAGAGAGAGAGAGAGAGAGAGAGAGAGAGAGAGAAGGAGAGAGAGAGAGAGAGAGAGAGAGAGAGAGAGAGAAAAGGCCCATTCTGAAGAAGAAGAAACAAAGACAGTGTCTACAAGGAAGGCTGAGATTAGGCCGTACAGGGGACGCCAATCACGGCTCTTTATTGTTCACCCCGTTTATAACAGACAGAGAAACGACATAAATGAAAAGCACTGATATGCAACGAAAATACATAAAACGTACAATTATGACAAAATTAAGTAAGAATTACATATGTTCAAAGTAAAAAAACAACCGTATTCAGCTTAACTTAACATACACTGGGGTATATCATGGTTTGAAACGTTTATATATCAGTATAATTGTAATGCCGATTGAAAAAAGGTATCATTGCTTGATTCCGTGAGTAAACTGAATTAATCTGAAGCAGCAAAAGCCATAAAAAGCTGGCTCGTAATCAGCTAATCTCGTTTCCTTTTCATGCTCTGACTATTGGTTCCTTTATATGCAGATTTAAAACAACACTTTTGAGACATTCCTGATTCAGTAAATTCATCAGCGATGGTTAAAGAGAAGTCCCCGTCAGTATTGAATGACAGATATTGTCAATGTACACCAATCACTATAATGTACATGCATCGTCATCAGAATCATATGAGTCCCGGCAGATAAAAAAAAAAAGGTGTCCACTCATTCTCAGTGTTTGTTCGATCGAAACTGCGCCGTGCCCTAGACAAATATGACTGTCAGCACTTATCAGTCGTCATCATGCACCGCATTTATCCGCGCTAAAGCCCTATATGTGTTTACAGGCATGGGGGGTGGTAGAAAAGAGGGGGGAGGGGGGAAGTAAGGAGAGGTATGAAATAAATACAACACAAAAACTAAATCAACAAAACATTGGTAAAAATCAAGGAGAGCTCAATGATAACACGTCGGTCAAGGCTGTGTGCTGATAAAAGGGGGAAAATGCCGCATTGATACAGTACCGAGCGCAAATGTGGGTCAAACACTCGCACAGACACGGCAAATGCCCGTCCTCGCCCTTCTCCCCACCCCCCCCCCCCCACCCCCCCTCTAAACCTGTCCATCACTATCACTCTTCCCCCCACCTCTCACGCACATACACACGCATACACACACACACACACACACACACACACACACACACACACATACACACACGCGCGTGTGTGCGCACACACGCGCGCGCTCGCCAGCTCTGCACGCACCTCTGTCGTAACAGTTTTGACTTTTAAAGTATGGAGATCAGCTTTTTGAAACACACTCGCATAGCCAAACATGTAGTGTTTTCAACTCATAGTTTTCTTTGCCGTATGTTCTCATATGTTATTCATTTTCATCTAAAAAGAAAAAGTAACAAACTTTCAGTAACAGTTTGCTTTTGTTCATTTGATCGTAGAAATGAGCTGCCTATAAACTTATTTTTGAATGAAAAATGTGTACACAATATTTCACGGACGCTCTTGCTCTCCAACCTGTATTCTTTGATTGTAAAACCTGGTTTGCAAGCAAGTCACCACAGATTTAACAATTACTGTTGTAGCGTTTGTTTTTCCTTTGTTTAAAGTAAATGCGTTAACTGTACTTATTCAAAATATTTTTGACTGAGGAAATTTGAACTTATCACAGGTTCACTATTTTTTTGTTTGTATCTTCAGGAAGTTGATTGTTGCATATCATGGTACTCTTCTGTTCTATTGTATTCTGTGGTATGGATTTTCCGCGGCCAGTTTAATTTTAAGCAAAGCAAGCGTTTTCAATTCTGCCAATCCTAGACTACCAATTTAACACTTGTATGTGGAGTTTTTCCATTCAGCGTTTTGTTCTCTTTTCAATACAAATTTCATAGCAATGGCTGCGCAGTTTTTGAAAGAAATTACTCGACAGCTTCGGTGTAAAAGCGATATGTTATGTTGAAAATCTCATGTCCAAAGAAGCCGACATCCGATCCTGTTTCTGATCAATCTATATTTCAACTGTTTTGTTGATATCTGAAACACTAGTTCTACTCCATAACTTTATATAACGAGACCATGTTTTCATTTTTTACAAATCTCAAATTGTTTTTGTCGCCTGCTAAAAATGATTTTGGCAATATCATTACAATAAGATCATGTATGTTTTTATTTTTGTTCACTGTGGAAGCAACTATTTCTACAGAGGAAAATAACCACATTTGATTATACTACCCTGTTTGTATCTCCGTCTGAAGGTATCACCAGTGATGAAACAAAATTTAGCATTGCTGTAAAAATGTTTCTGATCCTTTGAAAATCCGTTTTCTGGACACTCAGCATTTTCATTTATGTGAAAACAATTCTTAACGAACAGCAACTTGAACTTTTCACACAAAGTGAACGTCTCTCGTGGCCTAAGAATGTGAAAAACAAAAGAAACAGTCCTCCAAAGGGAAGAAAACAGTACAGAAGATCACATTGCCACTCTTCTTCGTGCCAAAAATTAGAAGAGTGGCATTATGATCTTCTAAAAATGTATGATTTGTTGTTTTGAGATTGGATGGCAGTCTGCAAACTGACAACGGTAGTATAAATCATAAACACGTATGAATCCTTCCGTTTGTACGTGGACAGTTGTGAAGTGTCTGGTATGACTGTGGTGTTAGGCAAAAACCTGGTGACTAGGAATCACAATGCCAGCACTGGAGTTTCTTTCACTACTATCGGAATGGACTGTATCTTCAAGTTGCCAATTACAGGCATGAACAATCAGTTCATCAGTTTGGGTTGCGTCACACTCTGTGTAACTACCGAGGGTCGTCATTGTCATGCTTCACTTCATGATGTTTACAACCTGGCTGGCCGCCGCAGAGGACCATATGTCACGTCATTTAAACCGATTTTAAAAATGTTTGTTAAAAACAAAGACGACAAAGAAGCAGTTGTTTTCCCCCCCACACCTTCTCAGATCCAACGAAAACCTGGGGTGCCGCGCGACCAAAGTCTCCAGACCAGATCATTGATGAAAACTGTTCAGTTCTTCAAAACCTCCCGGCCCCGAAAACTATTTCTCGACATGTTCCAGGTTGGAAAAATACAAGAAGCGATGAGGGGTAGGTCTTCCAAATGTTTATCAAAGTAGGGGTGGAATGGGATGGGGTTGGGTGGGAAGATAGGTCCAGACTTCAACCAGACGACAAGGTGCGCAATCATGTTTATTCGAGTTCGTTGTTTTGATTTCTTTATCAATATATTAGTCAAGTTTCCCCTGCTCCATTCCAGCGCTGAAATATTTTAAGCCTCATACGCTATATTTTCTCGACATTAGTCGAATATGCCAACAGACCGCATCACAAATCACACCACCGCATAAATCACAAAACTTTTCATGGTCTTGATAGTAACCAAATCAGGTTTTGACCGATCCGAACTGGGATTTTTTTTTTCCTGCACGCAAGTCCAATGACTTCTCCGTTGTTTACGAGCTCAGAAAAAGTGAGCTTTTTGTAGGCTGGATATCCTACCTGAATCTGGAACATAGAGCCGAAAATGTCGGAGGGAAGTTTTCTCTGTCCTGAACTAAACGGCACAAAATTTCTCTGAGCCTGAGAGGCGATTTTCATAATTTTGTGTATGTCGAGTTTCCGACCTGAGTCTTGAAAATGGCACTCCAAGAGGAATATTTATCTCCTTCTGGTTAAAAAAAAAAATCACATGTGGTGGAACATTCCTGAGCAAGGTCTTCATCGAGTCTGTTGTCAAGAACATGTCGAAAGTTAAGGAAATCCCAACACTGTGTAAGCAAATGTTTCATAGTGAGTAGGCCATCACTGGGAACCTCCTCACTGTTTATCACGTATCAGCACAACACAATCATGTCGCATTATCACAAATATTCTTTTCAGTCATTAGATGGAACCCATAGATTCCGATATCTGGATCTGGAACTGAATCTGGTATTTACAGTGATAATTGATCATCGAGAATAGTGTCTTCGTCGTTGACACTTGTCACGTCGTGGTAGGAGTACTGTTGTTGTGTTCTGGTTTGTCAGTGGCGTGGAATCGGCTTCAGTGTGGTCCGGACCTTTGTCAGGGGTGTAGATGTCAACAGCTCGCCACACCGTGTCTCCAGGATAGCGTCCAAGGCCAGAGGACGACGGTAGTAGATCCGTGCCACTACTGACAGCAAGAATATCTCCACCACCAACACCAGATGATGCCACTCTGGGGGGAAAAATGACAGAAAGGTTACTGTAAAGACAAAATCACCAACGGTGAAAAAGCACTTCGTGCTGTGCTTAAATCTGCGATGGTCATTTCTCTCACCTCTCAACTCGTAACTGTTACGTCGGAAAGTGTCCGATCCAAGCAGTTTGTTTCGGTTTTATCAAAGAGATGTCACAGCGTGCGAACTAGTCCCTATACATTACACCACATTTGCTAATTTTCGAGATCACACTGACACGAATCACAGCTGATGGATAAGTGAATTAATGACTAATTTGAGAGGAATTAAGACGAG
Source organism: Conus betulinus (assembly GCA_016801955.1). Classification (NCBI taxonomy): domain Eukaryota; kingdom Metazoa; phylum Mollusca; class Gastropoda; order Neogastropoda; family Conidae; genus Conus; species Conus betulinus. Next base: position 498,460 of record JADBJO010000073.1, read on the forward strand.
GGTCTCACGGATACGGCTTAGCAGATGTCTGACTCGCCCATTAGCCCAGCGCGCTGATTAGAACTTTCTCGCTCACACACAGTTCAGACATTGGAACAATTTCGCTCACAACAACCCAATGATTAAACAAAGAAGCCCCACCCCCACTCCCACCCCCCACTCCCCATGACGTCTGCCCTCTGTCCCTATCCCTGGCCTCACCCTTCCCTCTCACCAGCAAGCCTTCTCCCCCTAACCCCCTCCTTCCCTGGCTTTCCCACCACTAAACATGTTTGTCGTCTACATTTCATGGTGGAGACAGATAAGACAAAGGAAGCGTCAATGATCATGCTGGTTGTTTTGCGAGCAGTGAAGATGATGCTGTTTCTGTTGTTAGCATTCTCACTGTACCATGTTTTGGAGATGCCATGAGAAATACAGCCAGCCTGACGTGGCTCATGACATGATCAACGATTTCATGCAGCACTAAAGATGTTTCCCTGTTTGGAGAAGTCTGCATTAAGTGAGTAAGAAAAATTCCCAAATGTGGACTGTGTGAGCGAGAGAGTTCCTTTGTCTGGACTGTTTGTGCGAGAAAGTTCCTTTGTCTGGACTGTATGTGCGAGAAAGTTCCTTTGTCTGGACTGTATGTGCGAGAAAGTTCCTTTGTCTGGACTGTATGTGCGAGAAAGTTCCTTTGCCTGGACTGTATGTGCAAGAAAGTTCCTTTGTCTGGACTGTATATGTGAGAAAGTTCCTTTGTCTGGACTGTTTTGTGCGAGAAAGTTCCTTTGTCTGGACTGTATGTGCGAGAACGTTCCTTTGTCTTGACTGTATGTGCGAGAAAGTTCCTAAGTGTGGACTTTGTGCGAGAAAAATCGTTTGTTTGGACTGCATGTGCGAGACAGTTCCTAAGTGTAGACTGTGTGAGCGAGAAAATTCCGGAGTCAGATCTGATACAAAGCCGAGGACAAGTTGTTGTCAAGTCCGATCATACCCGTGTTAACTGATCATGCCTGTGCTCATTGATCATACCCGTGTTGATTGTTGTTTGCGCTCGGTGAGTATCAGCAACAATGTAAAATCTTTGGCACCAGTCAAAATCAAATGCGAGAGTGAATATAGTGCTTCCATAAAGTTGATCAACTTCGGGTCAGACTGGTTAAAACAAAACGCAAGTGACAAAACAAAAGCGAAGTCTTCTGTCTTGTGCCTCACAGGGTAAAAATTACAGGGTACCTTTTATCTTTGCAAATTACCGTGTGCTGGCAAGCATAATTTAGGTCACGATTTAAACGATCGTGTAGGCTACAAACGGGAGCCACGATACCTTGGTTTGAATGGCCAAAAAATCAGACACAAGTCTTCGGCCTAATATAATCAGAATAGTATTACGTTGCATCGTAAAATTGATAATTCTTTCATCAACTCTATTCTAAAATCTAGAACTGAAATCAAAATGTTGAAGTAGAGTATTAAGTTAGCTGTCAGATGTTACCAGTTCGAACCCCCTTGCCATCCATGGTAAAATGGCCATTTTTGTTGTCGATCAGAACATGTTGTCGTTCTGGTAGAGAATATGTCGTGTTAAAGAAGTCCTACCTACCCGTTCCGTTTGGTGGTTATCCACAATCAGCACATGATCTGTAGTGGGTAAGTACGTTCAAATTAATGTGACGGGCAAGAGTGTTTTGCTGATGATGAAATACATCAGTGTTTTTTATCTATTTTCATGACCACTTGTGAAGTTCAGTTTCCGTTATCTTACTCAAGCCACATTGTGCAGCTATCTAATTAGGTGAACTGTAGTGAAGATAGTTGAACCGAACACAAATATACACTTTACACAGTTTACCTTGAGATAAATGTCAAACAAGTACACATCTCCTATCCCTTCAGGTGGAAAAAAAAAAGTTATAAGGGCCCTCCTCCCTCCCTCCCCCCACACATACACATAGCTCTGGCCGTGGGTTCAGAAACTGTTTAGAAATTCAGTGTCAAGAGGTCAACATTATGGAAGGCAGAGAGTAAGCTTCCTTTCCCGCCGTTTAAACCTCCCCAGAAATGAATCGGGTAACCAGTCACTGCCGGGTGGACACAGACGGTTTTCTGGTCGTAACAGTTCGACAGTCAACTCCTCCGCTGAACGTTTTTTCTAACAATCAGCTGCCGGACCCGCTAAGAGAGGGTGAACAACATAACCATTGCATCAACATTAATCATAATTACTGATCAGCAAAAATCCGCCGCTCGACTTATCCTCGGAAAGAAAAGAAACGACGTCTCACTCCTGACCTGCAGTCTCCCATTGGCTACCTGTCTTGTTTAGGATCAGCTCAATACTATGTGCTATGAATGCATCACAATTCTATCCCTTTTTTATAATATCTGTGACTTGTCATCACTTCTGTAGGTCTATCGAGCCCTTTCCGTTGTAACGTTCTGCGTCAGATTCACTTTCCGCCCGAATTTCCTGGTGTAAACTATCGGCCGCTGCTCTTCTTACCTGGAGCGGACTCCCTGTTCCTCTTTCGTCAAAAGGCAATTGATTCTTTTAGAACTTGCCTCAAAACCTCTCCTTTTCCATCTGAGCCCCTCCCCTTCTCTGCCCATCCGTCTAACAATTTCCCATCGGTTTTGTGTTAGCCCGCAGTATTCTTCAAGTTATGGCATTAGACGGCCCGTGGTCAAACGGTGACAACGTTTTTTTGTCTGCTGAGCTGAAGTTCGAGCCACTTGTGGAGATTTTTTCGGCTTGTAGACCCTTCTCTGTCCATCCATCATAAATGGGTGCTGATTCCGTTCAGGGAAAGTCAAAGGCGGAGGAAGGAGAAAGATAGGCTCTGTCTTCCATCACACCATGCCCTGGACAAGGTGACTCTCTTGACAGTGCATTGCCCCTACGGCCAATAGACTGTGGGAACTTCAACCTTTCCTTTTATGCATGTGCGTGAACGACGTGTGCAGGTGCTTTGAGGTGTTCTTTTTGCACAAGATAGAGCGCTGTATGAATACTGCTATTGTTATTATGACCTTTCAGAGAGTAATTAAAAAAAAAGTCATTGCATCGGATAAGTTCGCATTTTACTGTCATGCTTCATATACATTCAAAATCACTTTACTGGGGCCAAAGGGAAAGAGGGCAATTATGACGGAAAAAAGGAGAGAGATGTCGAAGAAAATAGTAGCGAAAAAGAAAACAGCTCTGGCCAAACTCTTTTACCTATCATCTGGAAACGGTAATTCAGGTCTAATTCTCTGGCCTATCATCTGGAAACGATAATTCAGGCCTAATTCTCTGGCCTATCATCTGGGAACGATGACTCAGACCAAATTGTCTTGCCTATCATCTGGAAACGATAACTCAGACCAAACTGTCTTACCTATCATCTGGAAACGATAACTCAGACCAAACTGTCTTACCTATCATCTGGAAACGATTATTCAGACCAAACTGTCTTACCTATCATCTGGAAACGATTATTCAGACCAAACTGTCTTACCTATCATCTGGAAACGATTATTCAGACCACACTGTCTTGCCTATCATCTGGAAACGACAACTCAGACCACGCTGTCTTACCTTTCATCTGGAACGACAACTGAGACCAAACTGTCTTACCTATCAACTGGAAACGACAACTGAGACCACACTGTCTTACCTATCATCTGGAAACGACAACTGAGACCACACTGTCTTACCTATCATCTGGAAACGACAACTGAGACCACACTGTCTTACCTATCATCTCTGGAAACGACAACTGAGACCACGCTGTCTTACCTATCATCTGGAAACGACAACTGAGACCACGCTGTCTTACCTATCATCTGGAAACGACAACTGAGACCACGCTGTCTTACCTATCATCTGGAAACGACAACTGAGACCACGCTGTCTTACCTATCATCTGGAAACGACAACTGAGACCACGCTGTCTTACCTATCATCTGGAAACGACAACTGAGACCACGCTGTCTTACCTATCATCTGGAAACGACAACTGAGACCACACTGTCTTACCTATATCATCTGGAAACGACCACTGAGACCACGCTGTCTTACCTATCATCTGGAAACGACCACTGAGACCACGCTGTCTTACCTATCATCTGGAAACGACCACTGAGACCACACTGTCTTACCTATCATCTGGAAACGACAACTGAGACCACACTGTCTTACCTATCATCTGGAAACGACCACTGAGACCACACTGTCTAACCTATCATCTGGAAACGACAACTGAGACCACACTGTCTTACCTATCATCTGGAAACGACAACTGACTGAGACCACACTGTCTTACCTATCATCTGGAAACGACAACTGAGACCACGCTGTCTTACCTATCATCTGGAAACGACAACTGAGACCACGCTGTCTTACCTATCATCTGGAAACGACAACTGAGACCACACAGTCTTACCTATCATCTGGAAACGACAACTGAGACCACACAGTCTTACCTATCATCTGGAAACGACAACTGAGACCACACAGTCTACCCTATCATCTGGAAACGACAACTGAGACCACACAGTCTTACCTATCATCTGGAAACGACAACTGAGACCACGCAGTCTTACCTATCATCTGGAAACGACAACTGAGACACGCAGTCTTACCTATCATCTGGAAACGACAACTGAGACCACACGCTGTCTTACCTATCATCTGGAAACGACAACTGAGACCACGCTGTCTTACCTATCATCTGGAAACGACAACTGAGACCACACTGTCTTACCTATCATCTGGAAACGACAACTGAGACCACGCTGTCTTACCTATCATCTGGAAACGACAAACTGAGACCACGCTGTCTTACCTATCATCTGGAAACGACAACTGAGACCACGCTGTCTTACCTATCATCTGGAAACGACAACTGAGACCACACTGTCTTACCTATCATCTGGAAACGACAACTGAGACCACACTGTCTTACCGATCATCTGGATCTGGAAACGTGAGGAGAGGCCATCTTTACAGGGCGGCACGTTGTATTTAGCAGGAATCGACAGGATGGTGCTCTGGACGTTGGAGAAGAGCTGTATGAGAGTCAGAGCCATCTGCTTGGGTTTGGTGTTGTGGGTCACCAGGTGTGGCTGCGTGCTGCCGTGCAGCACGAACAGTCCGTAGATGGCCAGGCCCGTGGAAATCACTTTCAGGTAGTTGAGGTAGACGTACGACTGCGTGAAGTCAGTCTGGGAATCAAAACAGCACCTTTTCTTTTTTTTTTAGATGCGGTAAACATTATTTGAAAAATTAAGAAAAGTCAAGGCACATACGAATCGATTTCTTGAAAAAAAAGTATATATTGTTGTTGTTGTTGTTGTCGTCGTCGTCGACGTCGTACCCTGGCTAGAAGACTCCATGGATCATCCAAACAGCTGAAGTACTTGAACACTTTGGTAAAAATGCATCAGCTGGGGATGAGAGAACATACTTGTGTGACTGTTTTTTTTAGTTACCCCGCCACATGGGCAAAAGAAGTATATGAGAACAAAGCATCATTTCTTGAATGTGGAAGAGTATCCATTCGGACCATCCCATAATGTGATCGGTATAAATATGGAGCAGCAGAATATAGTGAAATGCACCATACATGTTGGCAGGAGGGGGAAGGTAAAAGGTAGAAAAATAAGAAAATGTCAACATATATTTCGTTAAATTCAACACACACACACACACACACACACACACACACACACACACACACGAGGGGCGCGCTTCTTAGGTATATATTTCTTCCTAACACCTTAGTTTTTCGGGGGGGGGAGGGGGGGGGGGGGGGGGGGGGGGCGGACGCCCTTGTTAGGTATATTTTTTTTTCTAAGATCTGAGTATTTCGGACATTCTATGATACATAGAATTCATGTTCAAACGCGCCATGTCACAAATACTATTTTCACGAGTGTTCCATTCCGTCTACCTAACTCGAATTCAAGTTTATGGCAACTACATCGAAAACGAATTTAACGGGAAATTGAACATGTCTGTCACTTTATATCATACTATTCTTGTCCATGAATAATATCTGTATCACACACACACACACACACACACACACACACACACACACATACACACACACACACACACGAACGCATGCTCTTAACGGCAAACCCAGACACTTGTTTCAAACATTCCAGCGACAAACGTGCTGTTGCCGCGACACTGTGTAATGAGTGTGCGCAATAACAAAAGTACTCTTTTCTGTCTACGAGTGCAGCGCGCGCATCTGTGTGTGTGTGTGTGTGTGTGTGTGTGTGTGTGTGTGTGTGTGTGTGTGTGTGCGTGCGTGCGTGCGTGCGTGCGTGTGTGTGTGTGTGTGTGTGTGTGTGTGTGTGTGTGTGTGCATGTGTGTGTGTGTGCACGCCCGCACTACACTTTGTACTGTCAATGGATGTTATTAATCTGGACAAATTAAATGTTATTAGGCTTGCAGCCCGAAAACAGGTTAGCAAATCCTCTATTTGTTTTTCTTTCAATCTCTCTTGACTTAACCTAGTGTGCGCGAGATAATAGGCTGTCCCTCCTCTCCTTGTCTCTGTCTGTCCCTCCTCTTCCCCCCATACCTTCACCCACCCACCCACCTCCCTCTCCCCCCCCCCCCCCCCCCCCCCTTTTTTTTCCCCCACTTTCTTGTTTTGTTTTGCTTTGTCTTGTTTTGAGTTGTCAGTTTCCAACAGTAAGTTCGGGTAGTCAGTCCTCGTCACGAATCATTGAAAGATTCCCGCGGCATTTCCTCCTGTAAAACGTCGGTAGCAGCACGCTTGAAATCACGCATCTGTGATATGAAACCGACCCGCTAACAGTGTATGTAGAATAAAAACAATGGTAACATAGATTAACGCATTCACAGCGTTTTGTAGTTGTGAGAATAAATCTGTTGTAGGCCACACAGTTTTCCCATCTTTCGCTTTTCCGCCGAGAGCAAAGTGTGTGTGTGTGTGTGTGTGTGTGTGTTTAATAGCAACTAGTTCAAAGCAATAAATGTCGTTTTAAATTTCCCTGGAGGCAGAAAACAACTCTTTTCAACGTGGCGTCTGAAAGGAGGCGAACAAGCCAGTGAAGCCTCGATGTGAAAATCGGTCACACTCGGCTCACGCGGGTTCATTCATACTTCGGACCTTTCCGTTGCGCAAGTCTTGGCTGTGACCGTGGCCAGATTAGCTACTGATGTCCAATTGGGATTAGCACATTTTATGTGAACGCCACCATTCCTCGCACCAGCAGCCGTCCCACGTGCGGAGAAAAAAGCTAGAACCGGCGTAAAACTATTTTTTCGTCACAACAGTTTTTTCAAAGTAGGGGAACGTGGCCCATAGTCCAGCATAGCTCCTTTGGTTGAGAACCGGGCGAGGTTTGACACATCAGTTGCTGGAACAGCAATGGGATAATTGCAGAAATTCAAATCTGAAACGAAATGCCTAATTGACAGGGTGCTGGAAAAGAACATTGCCACCAATTCACCTCTAGGCTAAGAGGGAGCGGGTATTTAAAAATATAAAAAAAAAAAAAAGGAAAGAAAAAGAAAAGAAAAAGAAAAAAACGGTGCACGGCTCACTGTGAAAACGTTGTGTCGACAAAAACGGCCGCGAGAGCGAGGCTAGCTGCGTCGGTTTGGAATGCGGCATTGAAAGAGGATTTTGTGTTCTTTCCACAGACTTTCACTCTTCACGACAGTTCCTGTGCCCTTCCGTTTGTTGTCACCCAGCGTCTCTCGCGTATAGGGCAGGTGAGAACATTGTATCGTGGGTAACACCGCGGAGATCAGCGTGATGGCCAGTTGCGAGAACACTAACATCAGTTTACTGCCAACGTCCGAGGAGTATTATGCTGGTAAGCTCATGTTGCGTGTGTGCGTGCGTGCATGCGTGTGTGTGTGTGTGTGTGTGTTCGCGCGTTTGCTGCTTGCTTGCTTGCGTATGTCACATGACAGGCCTACAGCTGTGCTTTCAATTGCGGCTGTGGAGCAGTTGTGACGTGAATTGTAATTGCTGTAGGACAGTGCAGAAGAAATACGGTTGCACAGTTGGGTGTATGTGTATGTGGGAAGGGGTGGGAGAGAAGGGAGGAGACGGCGGGGGAAGCGTTAGACGAAAGCGCTGCGGGCCTTCGAAGATCAACAGGCTACTTAGTAGGCCTACAAATTTTCCACAAAGTTGTCTTTTTACTTTTTCAAAAATTGTTTTTGATTTTTTTACGTTCTTGAGTAGCATCACGAACGGGCATCATTTCGTGTATTCACGAACGGGTCATTTCATTGTTGCGTCAGTTGTATTCAGTAGTATCAGTATGGGTGCGTCCGTGTGTGTGTGTGTGTGTGTGTGTGTGTGTGTGTGTGTGTGTGTGTGCGTGTGTGTGTGTGTGTGTGTGTGTGTTAAACATTACAGTGCATATCAATGAGGAGGCGTTGTTAGAAGTTTACCAGATAGTAGGTGAGTTAAACATGCCTCATCAACCCGTCAACTTGAACAAATGAAGATGTAGCGGCTTAAATCAGTCAACTCAATAGCCGTTTACGGGCCCGTCATTTTTCAACCAGCAGCGAAGATGAATTAAAGAATGTGGCTTTTTGTCAAAGGCCTACCCGCGATGCATTTCATGTGAACGTGTGACGCAAAAAAGCAAGGAAAATCATAGTTGCCCGGTCTGTTTTTATTTTCAATATAATTGTGTGTGTGTGTTGTGTGTGTGTGTGTGTGTGTGTGTGTGTGTGTGTCTGTGTGTGTGTGTGTGTGTGTGTGTGTGTGTGTGTGTGTGTGTGTGTGTGTGTGTGTGAGAGTGAAAGGGAGAGTGTGTGTGTGTGTGTGTGTGTGTGTGTGTGTGTGTGTGTGTGTGTGTGTGTGTGTGTGTGAGAGAGAGAGAGAGAGAGAGAGAGAGAGAGAGAGAGAGTTTGTAAGTATGCGTATGTGTTTTCTCTGAGTCTCTCTCTCTCTCTCTCTCTCTCTCTCTCTCTCTCTCTCTCTCTCTCTCTCTCTCTCTCTCTGTATGGAAATGGTGTGTGATATGGGTGGTAGAGAGAACAGCTTTGACGGGGTACGTGACA
>JADBJO010000073.1:517500-590000 GCA_016801955.1 Conus betulinus
ATGACGTTTCCCCAGCTAGAGTCTTTTAAAGCCCGGAGTTATAGCAATCCAAAACAACATAAGCGCTGATTTTCATCGTAGTCATTTTTGCGCCTTTTCCAGCCTGTCTTCGTCACGCGACTAAGGGAAAAATGACAAAGCTGATGTCCCTTAGTCCCCACTTCAGGTAGGCCTGTTGTCTGGCTCTCCTTTCTCCAAGTTCGCTTCTGGCAACATTGACAATAGGCTGCATTATGTGAATACATGCATACAGACTGCTGGATATCGGAGTCTCATTTTTGCCACATAAACGAACACACACACACAGACACACACACACATGCGCGTGCGCGCGCGCGTACACACACATGTATACTTATATATAAATATACAAATATAGGTATGCGCGCGCGCGCGCGCGCACACACACACACACACACACACACACACACGCACGCACGCACACACACACGTGCGCACGCATTTACTCACATGTATACAGAGCTTTCCGGTCGGGTTTTTGTTCAGTCCCCCCCCCCCCCCCCCCCCCCCCCCCCCCCCCCCCCCCCCCCCCCCCCCCCCCCCCCCCCCCCCCCCCTTAACGACTTCCATTGTGACGTACAAATGACAGTGTGTGTTCCGGCGTAGCGCAGGCTGCACACTAAAACCTGTAGCAGACTATAGGAACATTATGCACTGCTGAACGCCAGGTTGGCAAATGGGCCGGCCGCCCACTTAACGTACTGTAGAGGGGGGCTAAATGTCGTCAGTGAAGACAGAGCCAAACTCTTCGGTAAAAGCGTGTGTTTTCTGGGTCAGGTCAATTTGCTGGGTTATAGGGGAGGGGAGAAAATAGAGGTTTAGGCATTCATGATTTTTTTTTTTTTTTTTTTTTAGACAGTTGCCGGTCTATGTTTGTGTGTGTGTGTGTGTGTGTGTGTGTGCAGAACGAACGTTGTAAGGGTGGTAAAGAATATGGCTAGGAAGGGTATGCTACGCAGCATGGAACATCCGTTGGTATGGTATCTAACAGGCATGGCATGAAACAGCCAACTTAATCACACACACACACACACACACACACAAACGCGCGCGCGCACGTTCGCTTGCTTGCTTGCCCGCTAGTATACTTGCAGGTTTTGAAAGTATGACTGGTTGACACTGCAGTGGATCCCCTTTACTCTCTTTGACAGTCCCTCCCACCCCTGCCGCTCTCTTTCTTTCTTTTTTTTTTTTTCCATTGTACCAGCTAGTATGCTAGTGGTAGTTACACGTATAATTTCGAGCCTCTTGGGTACGAAACTCATGGGGAACAACAATACCGGAAAAACCGCTTCGGAATCTGACGTTGAAATGAACTAAAATTAGCCTACCCGTGGACTTGGATGTAAATTGACGCGCACACAACATACTGTGACTACATACTGTGAACCGTTTTCCGGATCAGTCAGACGAGGTGTTAAGACAGTAACTGGAGGAGTGTGTGTCTCTATGTGTGTGTGTGTGTGTGTGTGGGGGTGGGGGGGGGGGGGGGGGGGGGGGTAAGGGAAGGAGTGGGGGGAGAGGAAAAGGGGCAGGTGGGTGCTGCAGTGAAAAAAAAAAGACACGAGTACACGTGCTAATGAAAATGTTCATCCAGTTCTTCAATCACACACACACACTCTCTCTCACTCACTGTGTGTGTGTGTGTGTGTGTGTGTTTCTGCCCGTCTGTTCCCCTTCTCTATCCTCTCTCTCTTTCCTCCCCCCTCCCTTTCTCGTTTCAACTTCACCCTCATTCAAGAGAGACTGACAAGACTGATCAGAGATTTATTTTAGAGACGAAAACATGGACTTAGAGATGTAAAGGAAACGAGACTAATAACACATGCATATTATTGCACATGTGAGAGAGACGAAGAATTTTGAAAGCCAGATTTTCAAAGCGAGCGGCCAGGTCACCAGTATGCTAACTTTAAATTATGCTACTAAATAATTCCCCTGGTATTACTGAAAAGGCTCGCCCATGGGGGACTCCAGTCGACCGGTGTTGGATGAAGCAGAAAGCTGCAATCAAAGAGTGGTCTGTGCGTGGTACATGCACCCGGAAGGCTCAGTGTTCAAATCCTAGCGGCCGTCTGGTAAGCGAAAGCCGATGGATCAAGATTTTCCCGGTCTCCATAGACAGTAGCTGTGCAACCGATCCAGATTTTCGATACCTTAATGGTCCCATTTTGTAGGTGAAATGGCCGACCAGGATCACAGTTCAAGTGACCTACTTTAGGTCATGTGACCCAGACTGAGATTAAAAGTCATATTCCTCAAATCTGTGTCCTGATGACGTAGGTCGTGGTCAAACACACAGGTGATCAGTCAGGGCTGAGGTGACTGGATCGAAGTTAAGTGATTCAAGTCGGCTGAGACACTCAAATCGAGGTCATGTGCTTCAAATGGGTCATGGTCATCTCCCAGACTGGGTCGTCGGTGTGCCTAGGATCTAGGCCAAAGGCATGATGACCTAAGTGTGGTTCTGATGACCTAGTGTTAGGTCAGAGACCAGCCCAAGTAGGCCTCGTACAGAGACGTAAAAGCTTGTGAATGACAGGGATACCTAGGGACGGAGATCTATGCATTGGATCTGTTCCTGTGCAGACCTGCCAATGTATGGCATTCTCTTCTCAGCTATATGCATCCTGTACCTGTACAGACCTGCCAATGTATGGCATTCTCTTCTCAGCTATATGCATCCTGTACCTGTACAGACCTGCCAATGTATGGCATTCTCTTCTCAGCTATATGCATCCTGTACCTGTACAGACCTGCCAATGTATGGCATTCTCTTCTCAGCTATATGCATCCTGTACCTGTGCAGACCTGCCAATGTATGGCATTCTCTTCTCAGCTATATGCATCCTGTACCTGTACAGACCTGCCAATGTATGGCATTCTCTTCTCAGCTATATGCATCCTGTACCTGTACAGACCTGCCAAAGCATGGCATTCTCTTCTCAGCTATATGCATCCTGTACCTGTACAGACCTGCCAATGTATGGCATTCTCTTCTCAGCTATATGCATCCTGTACCTGTACAGACCTGCCAATGTATGGCATTCTCTTCTCAGCTATATGCATCCTGTACCTGTGCAGACCTGCCAATGTATGGCATTCTCTTCTCAGCTATATGCATCCTGTACCTGTACACAGACCTGCCAAAGCATGGCATTCTCTTCTCAGCTATATGCATCCTTACTTATATGCAGATGAAAAAAACACACAAAGCTTTCAGTGACCACCTCGATGAGTTTTTTTTTGGTTAATCTGGTTTGTAATGTGGAGTTTACTCCGACGATTCGTGCCAAACTAAGTAGCGTCATTTCGTACCTCGTTGTTCGGCTGAACAAGTATGAAATGCATGCAGCGTTTCCACCCTGTAATCATGCTTGACGATACACATTAAGCTTAGACCAGTCTCTTAGTTTCAGGTCTTGGTTTGGAAAGTCTCTGCATATTCACTTGTGCATATAGTTCCTTGTTTAACGTGCGTGCAGCCCTGCGATATCTGTGATCGGATCGGATGAGCTATAAACAACACTTGACTTGTCCGAAATGGAGGACTGAAATGTCAAGAGGACCCGTCTCCCGCTTCTGGAGCATCTAGAAAGAAACATGTCTGCAAGAAATTTCTTTGAAGTGGCAAAACGTTAAGAAAAAAAACGGAGTGGGGGTGGAAGTGGCATTTAATGGTGTAGCCTAATGGTCATTTCGGGCAATGGATCATGTCTATGGCATGGCATTGTGGAAGACAGAGCCTTTCTTTCTCCTTCCTCCCCCTTACCCTTACCCTTCTCTGAACTGAATGAAGCACTCATTTTACTGCTGAATGGACAGAGGCTTTTCAAGATGGAAAAAAAAAAATCCGACCCCGTGAGTGGAATCAAACGGGGGACCACAAGCCCCACAGCCCGACGCTTCTTCTTTATCCAGGTAGCAACCATGATCAATCCTGATTTCTTCTGTTTCGACAGGGGGAAGGTAGGTCAGAAGGACGATGGATGGAGAGAGAGAGAGAGAGAGAGAGAGAGAGAGAGAGAGAGAGAGAGAGAGAGAGAGAGAGAGAGAGAAAGGTTGACCTGGCCAGACAAGGAACTGATCAGCGGCCACAGCATGACGCCGAGTCATCCACTGCTACCTGACAGACTTAATCTTGGTCTGGAGTTCTGCCTGAACCCTTCTGGGGAAGGCTCTGGCATATGCGGCTTGGACTGTTTTTCGACCGAGGGTGTTCCAGTGCCCAATGGTGCGGAGGCAAGAAGTTTTGCTGGTCTGTGCGGCAGGAGATTATGCAGTACCGCACTGCTGGTCATGTTCTCCCCTTGTTCTGATTTCCAGAGATTCGGGGTGTGTTTGAACTTGACATGCAGCTGTTTATGGTGAGAAGGTTGACGGGTGGCAGTAGCCCTTTTCTTCTCTAGTGTAGGCATCTTTTAGTTTATCAGTCATAGCAGACTCAATTGATGTTGATCAGTAGTCGTCCATGACAAAGCACGTTGCTCTGCACTGCTCAGCCTTGATGTCGTGGTCTTTTTCTGGGTCAGTTCCTGCATTCCACACAGTGGACACATACGTGAGGGTGGGGGCGAACCAGCGCTTTGTAGGCCTGTTCTTTGACATTTTGTTTTCTGAATCCTTGGGACGACGCTCAATGTGTTATTGACACTGGCCACAATGTTGTTAACGTTGGCGTCCGATTCACCTTTTCTTGCAGGATGACTCCAAAGCACTTCACTGTGCTCACAGTTTTGAGATTTTGAATTGGATTATGAAGTGTGTATCTGGAGGAGGTAGCGGATTTCCTTCTAGTGACATGCATGTTGGATTTGTCTGGATCATGCATGTTCCATTCGGTTTCTCATGTTTCATGGGTCCTGGAGCTAATGCTTATCCTGTGTTTGAGCTATCAAGCAGTAGAGGATGGTGTCACCAGCTGGTAATCTAGCAAGAAGCGCAACCTTATCTAGGTCATTGATATACAGCAAGAAAAGACAGGCCGAGAACGCTGCCTTTGGGGACACTGACCATTCCACCAAGGGCCCTGAATAAGAGCACCAAGATTAGATCTTTGATGGAAACAAGCAATGTGAACGTATTGACATTGCAAATGATCATTATGACAACAGAAAAATAATAATGAAATGATAATGAATCAATGGAAAATAACGCTCAAAAGTAGTAGTTCTCCTGCTTTGCTACGCTTGGTCATGACCGACTTATCTTCCCCTCTGTTCCTCTCATCGATTTGTTCCCCAGTTACTATAAAATCTGTAGCTACATCAAGCATCTGCTACAGATTCATTGGTACCAGATTGCTTCAAATGCACAGCGAAACGATGTATTCTGTGCAAGGAACACCTGGAGGAAACGACCTCGTTCAAGAGTGTTCGCACAGGTCACCAGTTCCAAATAAGGGACTCATCTACATGTAAAGATAAGATAAAATAACATAATGCTGCTTATAGCCCAGCCGACCGCAAAGGGCCATATCAGGCTGTCACCACGCTAAAATCAACTCATAGGTCATTCATTCACACAATTCTTTAAAATACATCATAAAACTCAACCAGAAGTTTGTTAAAAAGTCTTTTCACTGTAAAATCTCAGATCCGATGAAAAATGTTAACCTCTTTCAAGACTCAAAGATCGCGTCAGGCAGAACATCTCTGAACAAGGTTTTCATGGACTCTGCTGTAAAATGTTTGTGTCTCACATCGTGCAAGTCCCAACACTCCAAAAGAACATGTTTCACTGTGAGTGGCACATGACATGGAATGCACCACGGAGCTTCTTCACTCTTTAAAAGGTAGGAATGGGTAAAATACGAATGGCCGGTGTGCAGCCGGCACAGAACTGTTTCTTCTTTACGACCACCAGACGTAGATGAGAGGAGCTCCTTAAGGTTTGGACGGATCTGAAAGAGTTTGTTATCCGTCTGTGTATTCCAATCCTCCTGCCAGAGGTCTCTGACATAATCATTATTTTGGGTTTCAGATCTGAGCAGGGGATGTATATGTTGTACGGTTTTTCTCTCTTATGGCATTCTTGGCCAATCGATCAACCATTTCGTTCCCTCCAATGCCAACATGACAAGAACCCAAGCCAGAAGAATGTTGTAACCCTCCACTTTCAACTTGGTAAAAAGTTCAAAGAAGTGTAAAAGTTCTGGATGCTGAAGGTTGCGGCCAGCTATGGCCTCCAAAGCCGACAGTGAATCTGACAAAACCAGAAATTCCCTCTCTTCTTAGATTGTGAGATTATCCTCAGTGCCAGAACCAGAGCTGTAAGTTCAGCAGAGTAAGCAGCAGAAGCGTCTGAAGGAATATGTTCTAACTAGTTGAGAAAGACCACCAGGGCAATAGGCTGCACAGGCCACTCCATCCTTCAGACTTGGAACCGCCAGTGAAAATTTTCTGATAGGATGAGAATTTCAAACAGAGGTCAGCATACAACGCCTTGTATGCCAGAGAGCTGGTGGACTTTTTTTGCGAAAAGCTGCAAGATCAAAACGAATCTCTGGTGTGAAAAAGGTCCACGGAGGCTGATCTGGAAACTTGGAAAAACCGGACACAACTCCTAGGTCTAGACCTGCATTCCGCGCGTGAGGCTGCATACGAAGGCCAAACGGCGGAATACAGTTAGGGTTGTTTTCGAATTTGCTTTGGAACTGAGGGTCAAAGACACAGTCATAGGTAGGGTTTTCTGGTTCCGAGAACAGTCCGATATAGTAGTTCAAAGATAGTTTCAGCCTGCGGTTGGACAGTGAGGGTTCACCTGCCTCTGCATATAGGCTGTACACAGGGGTGGTGCGGAATGCTCCAAGACAGAGACGAAGCCCTTGATGGTGGATAGGGTCCAAGAGTTTGAGGTAAGATGGTCTTGCAGAGCCGTACACAGCACAACCATAGTCCAGTTTGGAACGGACCAAGGCTCTGTAGAGGTGCAGCAGAGTTTTCTTATCAGCGCCCCAGTCAGTGTGTGCTACGACCCGCAGAATATTCAGAGTTTTCTGGCAAGAAGTTTTGAGGTTTTTAATGTGGCTGAGAAAGTTGAGTTTTTGGTCAAAAATAACTCCTAGGAATTTGGCCTCTTTGCAGCTGGAATGGGAGATTTGCCTATTTGAATTACAGGATCTGAAAAAAAAAAAAATGACGAATTATAGAAGTGAATGCACTGTCTTCGTAGGAGAAAAAGTGAAGCCGTTTTCATCCGCCCACTGATGAATTTTATCCACACAAAGCTGGAGCCTGCGCTGGACACTCGGGTACTGGCTTCCAGTTGCGTAGACAGCAAAAATCATCCACAAACAATGAGCAGTCTGAACCCTGTTGAACTGACTTGACAATGTTGTTAATCTTGATGCTGAAGAGGCCAGGAGACAGTATGCTGCCTTGTGGAACACCCAACTCCTGCTCATGAACATCAGAGAGAGTGGTGCCAACCCGGACCTGAAACTGTCGGTCTGCAAAATTGAATGAAAAATGGAAGATGACCCCGAAAACCGAGATCATGGGATCATGAAGAATTCCAGATTTCCAGGTGGTATCGTAGGCTTTCTCCAAGTCGAAGAAAATTGCCACTGCGTGTTGTTGTTTGTTCAGAAAGGCATTCCGAAGCGTAGATTCCAGACGGATCAAATGGTCCACTGTAGTATGATGTTTACGGAAACCACACTGTTCTTTCGCCAGAAGGCCGTCGGTTTCAAGTTTCCACATGAGTCTAACATTGACCATTTTTTCCATCAGTTTACAGACACAGCTGGTCAAAGCTATTGGACGGTGGTTTGACGGGTTAGAGAGATCTTTCCAGGTTTGGGAATAGGAATGATGAGGGCTTTTCGCCAAGATGGTGGAAAGAATTCAGTAATCCATACATGGTTGTATACATGTAGCAGATGTGTCAGACCTTTTTGCGGAAGATGTTTCAAAAGTTTATAATGGATTTCATCTATACCCGGAGAGGAATCATTGCAAGCTACAGCTACAGATAGTAACTGTTTTGTGGAGAGTAACCCGAGCTGCCACTGCCTGAAGCAGAGTCTGCAGAGCAACTGGGCTGTACAGAACAGAGTTGTGAATGAACAAGGCAACCCTACCAGAAACACCATGATCAACAGACTGTGCAGGTAGATGTAGAAAACTGTAGCCAGAAAGTGAAAAAGTTTTGTTAGACTTCAGAAGAGTTTCATGGAGGGCAACTAGCATCGGCCTAGCCTCGCGGTACAACAGCTGCAGTTCTTCGAAATTGGATCGCAGTCCCCTAATATTCCATTGTATGACTGAATCCATTGTGGATGAATCCATCATGAAAGAAATATGGTGAAGGAAAAGAAATCTCGTAACTCTTACAGCAAGTTCCTTTCATTCCATATCAACATTATCCAGATCCGAGAGAACTGCAGATCTGTTGGTATTTCTCTCCGCTTTATTCTCTCGATCTGATAAAATTATATTCGGCGCTTTCTTTTTAGGCGGCGACTTGGTCTTTCATCCAGAACCGCCAGCTCCCTTGTTGACAGCTGTAGGGTGCCCTTTGGAGGATTTTGAGGGGGTGGCCTTGTCTTGCACTTCAACGACTTCCACTCTCTGCCGCCCTAAAGGGCCTGCAGGTCTTTTGTCCCGTGATGGTCTGGGGGTGGGAATAGGCTTCGAAGACTGAGTCATATCTGAAGGCGATGACTGCTGGGGTTCGTCGCATGCAATGGTTCTGCCTGAGGCTACACACTTGGTTTCTGACTCAACTCTCGGCAAACGAGGATTCCACCGTCTGCACTCCGACGCGCTGACTGTTGTTGGCTTCCTTACTGCAGCTGCAAACGAGAGCCCAGCAGTTGGTTGACTTTTCATAGCAATCTTTTTTGCCTCAAAAAACAGGATTCGCTGTTCAGTCTTTATTCTCTGAATTTCCTTTTCCTTTAACCAGTTTGGGCAGGTCTTCAATGATGATGGGTGCTTGCCTCCACAGTTGGCATAGAGTGGTGGACTGTCACACGCACCCTGGTGGACTGGCTGGCAGCAGGTACCACACACCTCTTCTTCCGTGCATCTGTCCCTCACATGCCGAACCTCTGGCACTTGAAACAGCGCAGAGTGGACGGGATTACAGCGACACTGAAACTCTCAGGTAGCCCACCGTGATCGACTCCGGGAGAGAAGTAGAGCAGAAGGTCAAGAAAAAGGGTGTCAGTCGGAACCCTGTCATTGCCTTTACGCACGAACACACGATGAACGTGGGTCACTCCTTCCGATGCCAGCTCCGACTTGATTTCAGCCTCCGACACTCCTCTCAGATCTCTGCACTGGATTACTCCCTTCCAAGAGTTAAGAGATTTGTGTGGAGACACCCTGATCGGTCGATCCACCAACGTTGTCGATTTCAACAGCATCTCAGAGTGCAGCTTGGAAGAGCACTCAACCAGAAGTGACCCATTCCTCAGTCTCTTGACGCTCTTTGGCTTTCCGCTGAGGCCATCGATTCCCTTCGCAATCGCAGAGGTCTATCCTCATCTGCTCCATACACAATCAACCAGCTGGGCCAGAAGCCTGAGAGGGCTCTCGTCTCATGTTCCGAATCCGTGTCCGTATCCGTTTCCGAATCCTGCCAGTGTTTATTTTTTTCGTTTTTGGTGCCATGTTGTATTCATTAGAATTCATCTCTCTTGATTCCCACCCGCCATCGAGTCCCAACAAGGGGGATGCCGATTTTTACGGAATTCCAGTATATCAGGGCACCAGGACTTCAAAAGAGATATACACAGGCCTGACCACCTGTCTAGAGGAAGTCCAGGCCAAAGAGGTGTGTTGACTTGATGCACCGCAGTCACATCAGCGGTCTCAACCTCCAGGATCCTATTCTCCCCCATCACAGGACGCACCGCACCGCACGGCAAACACAGTGGGCCTCAAGAAGACCACAGAGAAAAGAAGAGTGTGGGAAAGAGGACTTGAAGGCGAGACGAAGATAGAAAAGAGCCAAATAAGAAGGCAGAAGATAAAAGGAAAAAGGTGGTTACTATTAGTCAGGATCCTCACCCTTAGCCTATCTGACATGGGAGGCCCTACCAGGGGCATCAACTCCTTACCACGTTATGCTTAGGCCAGACAGCAACTGGACTTTTCAGGCCTAGAAACATTTAAAAAAAAAAAAAAAAAACTAGCCTATCTTCAAGTATTGATGCCCCCGCCAGCAAAGCCCAAGGGATTCGGGACCGCGCAAACCCTCCGACCACGACAAGGTTGCAACCCCCGGAGGGCGAGCTACATGCAAAAGTACCAACCTAGTGTACCTGATCAACTGTGGACATTGCCAGGATGTACAGTATGTTGGTGAGACGGGAAACACCCAACAAACACGCTTCAGTGGTCATCGCTCTGACATCATCAGAAAGCAAGATACACTCGTGGCACGCCATTTCTGTGGACCTGGACACCAGCTGTCAGATTTGAAATGTTGTGTGATCGAACTCATGAAGACTACAGATGCACAGAAAAAGAAAAGACAGAGAGAGGATGTGGAGACACAAGTTGAAGACCAACTACCCTTTTGGTCTCAATGTGTGGGATTAGTTGGTTTCACGTGAACAATCTGCTCTGGGAACTTTGCCCTTTGCTGAACCAAGACTTCACCCAGGCATCACTATTTATCATACAGTAAAGGGGGGGGGGGGGGGGGGGGGGGGGGGGGGGGGGGGGGGGGGGGGGGGGGGGGGGGGGGGGGGGATTAATGACATAAAAAACACACATTACGTCAACTAGTTTTGACGCCGACTTCCATGGTCAGCTGAGGAAGGTTTGCAAAAACCGAAAGTGCTTCTGTAAAATGCTTGGGTGTTTGTTGTTTTTCTATTTGAATGAATGACTATAAAATCCCCTGATAAGAACAAGGCTCTGAGTCCAATCATTCTTCATGGTCATATCAATTTTCTTTCCAGCCAACCCACCTTTAATGACATTACTATATGACACCCATGTTTCAGGCAAAGTCTGAGGACAGTGCGGCTGCTGGTTTTTTCCAGACCACCATTTTACAGCCCATCATTCAGTTCATTTCTGCCGTCCTGTGGGCAGACGACAAATTTGACGCCGCATATGGGGTGAGTCAGAGGTCTTCTTTTGCTTTCAGTAGTACCGTTTATTGCTAGCCATCTATGTTAGACAGCCGAACACTTTAAATTGAGCAGAATATATGTGTGAGTATGTAAATTCTTGCAAGAACTGATTTGCGTTTGCAACACCATGTTGATGGGCAGTTTGACCTGACTCAGTGTCCAACATCTATCTGGTCCTCATGAAGTTGGCCTCTACCATCACGGCTATCTATGGACTGAACGCCCTGCACACCAGCACATGGCCACATCTACTGACCCACAACACCAAACCCAAACATATGGCGCTGCAGCTGGTGCTGGTCCTCTACAACATCCAGACCGTCATCCTGTCTATCCCTGCGCAGTTCAATGTGCCACCCTGCAGAGATGGCCTTTCCTCCAATTTCCAGATGAGAGGTAATGCTGGTTTACATTTTTTCTTTTCCGTCCAAAATAGCCATTCCAACTTCTTCACTTTACCCTTTCAACCAGTTTGTTTTCTTCTGATAAATGGACTTGAGCACATTTTTGATGTGTGTCATTCTCATGCCCACTATGGGGGGGGGGGGGGGGAGAGGTTGGGCAGAGGAGTTGGTTGCAGAGCAAAACAAGCAACAACAATAAAACAATTGCAATTCGAAAGCTACATTTGTTGATATTGTTGGACTGGCTTACAGCAATGTCTCAAAACAAAATTTTGTTAATTAATGTTGTGATCTTTCTTTCTCACAGAGTGGAGTAACCTAGTGCTTGTGGTGGAGATGTTTTTGCTGTCGGTGCTGGCACGAATCTACTACCGTCGCCCTCTGGCCATGGACGCTATCCTGGAGGCACAGAGTGGAAGTCTTGCTGATATATATACCCCTTCCATCGCTCAAAACATGACTGATTATGGTTCTACACACACCGAATCCTTGTCTAAAGAAGCATCAGGTCAGCAAGAAGTACATTCTCCACATGAAGACAGAGAAAGTTCCCATAATACAGCATCACGACAGATCCAAGCAGATCAACATAATTCAGAGTCAAAGAGACAGAATGCTACAGAAGAGGGTGTTAAATTAGAGGATTTCTATCTAGTATTGCCACTGGAACACACTAAATCCTGTTTTTCACATTGAAACCTCTGATACAGATAAAGAACTGCTGGAGGCTAAAGTGGCCCTTCACAATGAAAAAGAGTGTGGCACACAAGCAGCAGCAAAGAGACCCATAGTGATGGTCAGCAACGCCAGGACAATGCTGCAACAAGTTGGTCAGGTATTGACAGAGATACTCCATGTCAGTGATATCCTGAACAGCTCAAATGGTCATCAGATTCGCCTTGAACGTATAGAGTTACTGCTCAACGAAAGCAGTCCTGCTGCCTCTGTAGAATTAATGGAAATCAGTGTCTAACTTTGAATTCTCAAAAGGAACCAGGAAGACAGGTTAGGGTTAGCGTAACCATTATTAAAAGGCAGCCTCTAAATTTTAAAGGTGCACTCAATTCAAGAGTTGTGGGTTATACTTTAGAGCAGGATTTTTTCCCCTGGACTACCAGGTCAGATCAATTTTTCCATTCACTAAAACCCCTTCATCAAATAGACTATTGGATATACATTTGGTACTTGGTGGTGTACAGCTGCACAGGGACACTTGGAGAGGTGGGCTGTATCAACCATTTCCCACTGAAACGCATTTTATGAACTCTTAAACAGACAACAAAACCAATTCTCCATGGTCTGTGATGGTACATTTATGACTGAATTGGTCATAGTATGATATGACGTTTTAAGGTTTGGGAAGTAAAGAAACAACTGAATATGTCATAAGTAAAAGCAAACTTCAAATTCTACCATGAAACCTTGATAATCAACAAATATAAAACTAAAACCATCACTGCCATAATTTCCAAGAGGAGATACTTGTCACAAATTCTAACCTTCACAAATTCTAACCAAGAAGTCTTCACAAAGCTCTATAGATAATGAAATCAGTTTTGGCATTATCTGTGTTGGCCACTACATGATCGAATCAGGTTTTTATATAAATATGCATATATGTTATGTTACAATTATCAGCATTTGTGTCTACACAGCTTCAAGCATCCATGCTTGGTGTGGTCAGATAAGGTCATCTTTGCCACGTCTTGTATGTTTCTTGTCAGACATCTGCATGTATGTTTCTTATCAGGCATGCAAACACCACTTTTGATGAGTGCTATATACCATAAAATATAATAAATCCTCATTTGGATCCCTCGTAGCTAATAATGGATCCCAGGCAAACGAGCTATAACACAGTTCCAAGCTGTTGTGCATGGATGGTTGTATGGATAAGGTAAGATAATGTTCCTTATAGCCCAGCCGACCGCAAAGGTCCACATCAGGGCTGTCACCACGGTAAAATCAACTCAGGATGGTTGTATGGTCTTGTATACTTTTTTTTCGTGCTGTGCGTCTCCAGATGGAGCACATCCCTCTCCCTGTTGAACATCCTTGTTGGTTTACCCCCCTGACATGCAGCAGCTAGTACTGAATTAAATGGCTACCAGTACCAGAGGAAAACCACAGAACTGATTTTTAATGAAGATGGAATGTGGTTCTAACTTTTGGCACAGAGCCTTTCAGTACAATCATTACCAATTGATCACTATACCTGAACAGTTCGTGTGAATGCACTGTTTGTAAATAACTTTTCCATGGCCAATTCCCAAATAGTATAAGGGAAACAATTCTTTCAATCCATCCCTATTATGTTTACTTCCCAGACAGGAAAAATAATTGGGTAGTGGATGTCTGCTGTAGTAGTTTACGGATGAAATACTTTTAGTTCTTGTGAATGAAGTGATGTGTTCTACATTACCATGCACTGCGTAATGTCCAAATTTATTTTGTGACAGCCCAGATATGGCCCCCGACAAACAGCTGAGCTCTGAACAACATGGATTCAATCTTGCCACACACAGTTGAATTGTTTACACTTCTGTACAATGCTCTGCCTTAAAAAAAAAGAAAAGAAAAATCAAATGTCTGCAAACTTATTTCAGAGTATCAACTGCTTAGAGCCCTGGAGATGCCCCTGACTCCAACAGGGACATTATCAGCGCAGTCGCTAGACTGAGATTCCCGACATGAAAAATGTATTTTAAAAAATGTATATCTGTACAGATGATAAAGACATCAATCAAGCCTGAGAAATAAAGACATGGTGTGCAGACACCACTGTTCATGTGTATAAAATGCAAAGCAAGATGAATGCAATGCAACTGGTTGATGAGTTTTTTTTTCTCCATTACTTTATTACAAAATGAACACTTTCCAAATCATCAAACTCATACAGTTAAAGAAAAAATATATAGCACCACATTAGAACACTCCCTTGCGCTTGTCATTCCATACATCTTATGAACATCAACCATTCAACAATACCCACCTGCACACCATTCCATGCATATTACCAACATCGACAACACTTCACTTCAACAGCCTTTCTTTACACGACTACGATAAATACTTAAACAGCCTCAAGGCAATAGGAAACAGCCAAATGTGGTGAAACTATGCGTGTAAATATCAGTAACTTTTCACACAGAGAAGTTATAAACCTCTTCAAAGTTGGATTTGTAACTCTTGGCCATTTAACAGTGTTGCTGACTGCATTTACATTTTTTTTTTTCTATTTTCTTTTTGAAAACAAGGGGGGAAAAATCTATAGCAATTAAGAATTCTTCATACGCATTTCAATTTCACCGAACAAAATTTCATGCCGTATTGTCCCCAGAGACATGCATTAAATCGTTGTAGCAAACAACAAGAAAAACTTTTTGTGATAAACGCTGCTGAACTTATTACACATATGCACACTGAGGTAGTAGAACCGAATTGCCACAAAATTCCTACACACTATACGAAGTATAGCTGCACAACAAAACAAAACAAAAAAAAGGTGGGAGCGAAGCCAGAGATACAGTTTACTTGAAAAAAAAATCAAAGTTGAGCCACTTCGGTTGTATGCTTGTTCGGCCAGTCATCACCAACCCCCATTGAATATGTGTCTGCAGTGTTCTGCCCAGTACCAAACTCATCTTCCATTGGACCACAGCAGATTTTGTTGTAATGGACACAGTAGTTTGTATTCTTCCTACAATTTCTGGTCGTCTTGAGATACATCACAACTGATATATTTGGAGTTAGCTGCGATTGCGGTGACTGACTCAAGACATCAGTCTGTAGCCTACTTTGTACTACTAGCAAACAATGACAGGTGAAAGAGGTGAATTTAATATATACCAATGAAATAGTGGATGGAGTGCAGACATTATGACGCATTTCCTTGCTACTGTTGGCCACATTTACATGCAAATAAATTCACTCTCTTTTAGTACAGGTATCATAAACCAAACAGACACAAAATCATCACACATTCACCCTCTTACCTCCCAATTTCAATCATCTTTTAATGACTGAACTCCACTCTATGTCCCTGTATGCCTCTAGGAGCCCATCTAATAATGCTGTTGACAGTTTCTTTGGCCAAGCCAGACAACAGTACAATTTTTTTTTTTTTTCACTTTTCTAAGGTAAAGCTGGGCTAACAACTGTCAGTACATCTCCATGAACGGTCACCTGCACTCACATGAAGCACACCTCTTGGTAACTGTTCACTTTCAAGCTACAGTCAACCTACAAGCACTCTCAGTGGCTACAAAGAGATTCTCGATTATTTCAACACTGGTAGGTTTCCTTGAATAGGAATGGACCAATCTTTGGATTACAGCAGTAGATGGCAGTAGACTTTTTCCTTTAATGAAGTTGAATTTCTAACACAAACTACACAATGGGCCAACCAAAAATTATAAATTTAGAAGCAAGGCACTGAGATTTACATGGATGAAATCAAACATCTGAAGTGGCTGGAAACCGGAGTTTGACGTTTTCAGGAGACCTGGAAATGACCATGTGTCTGGGCCATTTATAATATTTTGATAAAAAACACTCTATCCATATGCTGATTCATGTAACCTTCTTTGACGCCACACTTAATTGACATGTGAACGCTGTTTCAACCAACAATCATGATGCAGATGCTGTTCATTCAGATGAACGAGGAGCACCAGCCACCAGTTTCAAATAGCTGACCATGGAATGGATGAAAATTAGAGGCCCTGCCAGCAATGGTGTTGATGGAAAAAAGACACAACAGCAGATGCTGTGTGGTGCATCATATGTAACCAGCATCAACATAGTGCGAGGACTCGCACTGAATGGAAAAAAAAAAAGAGAGAAAAAAAAAAACCCTGTGATATGCAAACATGAACATCCTCTTCTCTCTCTTCGACTCTCTTGTTCTGTGCTGAGGGTTTCGATAAGGATGTGACAGCTGGAGTTGTTCTTGTTTTCAATTTTAGAAAGAATTGTATGACAGACGAGTGGAGAGGAAAGCAAGAAAGATTGCCAATGATGACAGCCATGTCTACCAAAATACTATGAAATTTCACCATCTGGACGTCGTTTTAGGATCCTTAGAGTCAAATCAAGGGCACAAAAAACTTTTATACCCAGGCCAATCCATCTTTTAAATTCATGTCTTTTGTACCACTTTTCATGCTTAGTGGTGTGAGGGAGTGGGGAGAGAGGGGGGTGAGAGGGGGGGAGAGAGGGTGGGGGGTTGGGGGTATGTGTGTGAATACATGTGTATTTGCATATATTATGTGCTTGTGCGTGTATATATATATATGTGCTTGTGTGTGTCAGCCTACGAGTGTGCTTGTGTGTGTGTGCCTGTGTATGCGGTTTTTCAATGATTGTGTGTGTGTGCGCAGGCGTGTGTGTGTGTGCGCGTGCGTGTGTGTTGGAGGGGGGGGGTGTTGGACTGAACATGTAAATTATATAAGTGGCCACCTGATTGTGATGATTTCTTGTATTATGTATGTTGTCTTGTGATACTGTTTATTATGCACCTATTTTGATTTCTCATCTTCTGAGACAATAAAGTATTCATATCATATCATATCACATCATATATCAAAATATAAGCAAGCTGATGTTATCAAATTATGATGGTGAAACCTTTCATAAATGTACTACTTACTACCAGCATACAATTCAATGAGTGTAGCCCCCCCCCCCCCTGACATATAATGAACTTCTCCTTTACAAAGCTTACTACAAGTTCAGTTAGTACACTAAACTCTGATTGACAGAAACACTGGTTTTTGTTTCTAAACTGACTTTTTCTCAAATTTCATTTTACTGGAAACACAAAATATGATTAACAAGAACTAACTTGTCCTGCCCTCCACATCTTGTGCCCCACTAACTAGTGTTCAGTGTGAACCGCAATGTAATCTGTTCTCTAATATTACCAATTTGTGACAGTCATGGTCTTGTGGATTGCTAAGTTAAAAAGGAAGCAGTCTGTCTCCAAATGCCCAAAATTATATTTGTCAAGGATGTAGAAACCCTTTAGCTTAGAAGGCTTCACCCCATGACCCGGAACAAGTGGCTCCCCCTTCCTGACAAAGGGGGTATAATGCAGCATCACATAAATTGCAGAAAGATGATTTCCAAAACAGCCTGATTGGCAATGTATTCATTGGCTTTCCTGAACCCCAGTGACTGAAATGTTTCTGGACAAGTGTGGGTGGAGTACTCTGGTTTGCCAAATTAAGTAAGCAGTTGTAAAATACCTCAATATTCAACACAGAAATGTCAATCTCCATGTCTTTTTTGGGTGATTGGCAATGAAATTACTGCTGCTGGACATAGGAGATACTCAAGTTGATTCTGACATGCTGTCATCAAAATTTGCACTCTTCAAATTTTAACACAAACACCATAAATGACATCAATGCCAACGAGGTACCTCTTCCAAACACTTCCTAAAATTCAAGTCAATAAAACACAAAATGAAAGTAAAGAGAATGTATGAAACTCCATCCATACACTTGTTAAAATTTGAGCTAATAAAGTCTCTTGATTAGACGTCTTGACCTTGCTGTCACTTCACCAGTGCTTACCACTTAACAATGCATCTAACATCCTACAAAGCTTAGTTTCAGCTACACTCAATCTACCATCTACTTTCTATCCACTGCACTGAAGCAAAATGAACTAGCACACTAAGACAAGATTCTAAATTCAAAACAAAATGCACAGCCACAAAAACAGCCAAGACATTAAATAAAACACAGAAATGCCAAAGGCAGGATAGTAAAAGCCACAGTTTTTGATTATTAATCCAAAGTGGACTTGTACTCCGAGTTAGACTGGATTCTCCATCTCTATGCAATGGATGCTGTGTTCCTTACAATATACCCATGCACACACACATATATACATATAGAAATGACAGCATGTCAAAAGTAAGCGAAATATATGGAATGGACTAAAATAGGCATAATGAAGGCTAGCCAATGTTGAATATGCAAAAGAATATCAATGTTATAGCATCTCAAAACGATATAAGAGAATAGACAAACAGCATGCTCCCACTGGATTTGTGTTTGTTTACTCATATTTTATCTTCTGTGACAATGTACTGTTGCTTATAACATTTGTGAGTACTACATTGCAAATCTTTAGCCTGCTGGCAGTTTTTCAGTTGTGCTAGTAATAATGCGAGTCTGTACAGTAACTGAATTTGACAAAATTCAGTACTGTCAAGAAGTCTTTGATGATGCTGTAGGATATGGAAATCTTCAATCTGCAGTCAACACAACAAATAAACAATCAGAACACAAATGTTTGGAGACCGAAATGATCACAATATCCAGTCTAGTCCTGATTTAGAATGTTCTTCATGGAGATGGAAATAATGGCAAACTGGATAAAAACACAGTTTCCCCCCCTGGTCTGTCAGCGACGATCTCGATGCCTGTGACGGTCTCTGTCATGATCCCTGTCCCTGTCTCGATCCCGGTCTCTGGGCTCTCGATCACGCTCACGATGTTCTCGGTCTCTGTACTTGCTGACCCCAAAGGTAGTTCTCCGAAGGAAGTCATCCACATCACGTTCATACTGCAACATGTTCAGAGTCATGAGCCTGTAGAAAGTGATATGACTGTGCAACCAGTAGCATTCATGTCTGTCACAAACTACAGTTTCAGTTTCATCAAGGAGGTGTCACTGCGTGTGGACTAGTCCATATACGCTACACCGCATCCGCTAAGTTTTGAGACCACACTACGACATGATTTTAAGCTGACGGACAAATGAATTAACAACTAAGATGAGAGAATTGAAGAAGAGGGTCTCGTGGCTACGACTTAGCAGATGTTTGACCTACACAATAGCCCCCATGGGCTGGTCAGACCTTGAGTGCCTACCTAACAACACTGTCATTTTTTTTGCTTTCTTTTTGTTTATTTTTTTAAATGTATTTCTTTTTTTGCATGTGTGTGTAGTGAATGTACACGTGTGTTTGTACAGATGTGTGGGCACAGGCCCATTGTGTGCGTCTGCGCATGTGTGTGAGTGTGTGTGTGCACGCATGCGCATGTGCGAGCGTGTGTGTGTGTGCATGTGTGTGTGTGTGTGTGTGTTTGCCTGCATGTGGGTGCCCGTGTGTGTGCATGTGCAGAAGTGCATGTGTGTGTAATTTGTGCGTAGGTGCGAGCAAACTACAAACTAGACATAGCCACCAAAAATCATTTTCACTTCAGACAGATATTAAAACAAACCATGTTGACAAGAGAACGTCAACAATTTAAAGCTGTCAAATGGCAGAAGATTGGATCTCCTATCCAAATTTAATAGTAATGCTTTGAAATTTTACAAGCTTAACGATACTTTAACAAATTAGAAAAAAAAAGCAACAGAAACGCCATTGCAAAATAAAACTGCAAAAGTAGACAATACTATTTACATCATTCCCAAATGTCACTACTGCAATTTAGTTATAAAAAAAAAACAAACAAAAAAACCCTCAACATTCTCAGATCTTGTGATCATAGATTGCAGCAAAATCTCAGCTTACAGATCGCTTGCTGTCACTACGAGGCCTTGAGTTGGAAGCCATGGGTCCAAAGTCTTGGCCCTGGTAGTCGCGCGAACGATCGTTGTAACCTGGGTATGTGTTTGGAGGTGGCTCATAATACCCTGGAGGCTGTTTGAAAAACATAAAGCCATATGACGTCAATACTACCTTTCATCTTTTTTTATTTTTCCTTGCAATGTGCGTTTTTTTCTTTCATCAGCACTGGTTTAAATCAATATATACCATAATGCAAACAGAAAATGCACAAATGTGACCAACTTCCTCAAAATAATGCCGAACAATTAAGTAGTGAGAGAAAACAGTGCTGGCTACCAATCCTTCAGTCATCATCATATGATAGATAAGTCGGATTTTGAACTTATTAAGATATGTATATCAACAGAAAGAGGAGAAAAAGATCTTCCCAATGATATATAAAGAATTTCTGTATGTTAATAAATGAAAAAGTTATGAGCCTTCAAAGAGTCCTGTTAACATGGTAGCCATTTTAAGAAAAATGGCCTTAAAGTTTCACTACTTCCTCCAACCATTTTTCCTTAGCAACCAAGGTTTAATTTTGCTGTAAACTTATGAAATGTGGGATACCATGAAAAACAATCATTGCAAATACTTTAATAATTGAATGTTATCCCCAGTCAAATATATATTGGTATATTTAATGGCTGTTGTGGGCGCTGGAAAATGAAAAAAATCTGATTTTCTTATATAATAGATACTTTTGCTTTTAATGTTATCTTAGCACAGATACACTAATCACAATTGATTGAATTAATATGTATTTTCTAGTTTCATTTTGCCCAGCGTTTAAAAAAAAAAAGGTGGGTTCTTGGAGGGAAAAAAGGTAGCTCTCTTGCACTGTGCGTCAACATATACCGGACTCATGACATCCTATGATAAAAACAGCATATACTCATAGTTAACAAATATACCTTATCAGAAAACGAATGCTTGTGCATTATTCTTTTTTCTTCCTTTTCAGTTGCCATGGGTGGAATCTCTCGTCCTCTCGCACATGCACACGCACATGCAAACGCGCGCACACACACGCACACACACACTATATCCCGACAATCAAAACCCGTGCTCCCTCTCCTATCCACAAACATGCACACACATAATATGTTGGCCATCAGCAGCTGGAATGCATTAAATGATCATTTTAATCTGTATGCAGTTACAGGAAAACTGTTTGCCATTTGCAGATCTGGCAGAGGCTGCCCATTGCAGTTCATACCTGTATCTGTTGCATACATCGCTGTCACGAAATTTTTGGCATTATCGCGACGGCATTATACCTGACAACCCAACCTTGTCTGGTCCTAAGTCCAGAATGAGAAATAGGGAAGGTTGTGCGTTGAGCTAACAACCCGCCACGTAAAAAAAACTTTGCTACAGAAATGCCAACAAGATCCAATCAAAGCTCGGGGGACAAGCTCAGGGCAGATGCAGCAATGCATTGGATGACGAGTAGGGGTGAAAGCCAGAAGGAAACTTCTCTGCTCCGACAATGTTCTTGGTGAATCTCAAACAAGAGGTGAAAGTGGGAGCCTGGAATATGCGAACACTGTATGAAGCTGGAAAGACTGCACAGACTGTAAAAGAGATGAAGAAGTATAGAATGAACATCCTAGGAATCAGTGAGATGAGGTGGGACAGATCAGACATCATGACCCTTGGCTCAGAAGAGACAGTATGTTTCTGGTCGCACAGATGGGCAACATCAAGAGGGAGTGGGTATCATCATGGATAAGGAGGCCAGGAAGAGCTTGATGGGATGGGAGCCAGTCAACTCAAGAATCATCACAGCCAGATTCTTCTCCAAGTATACCAAGACCACCATCATACAGTGTTACGCACCGACAGAGCAAGCCACGGAGGAGAAAGACCTGTTCTACACAGCATCCTACAGGAACAGATAGACAAGACACCACAGCATGACATCCTACTTCTTATGGGAGACTTCAATGCGAAAGTCGGAGCGGAGAACACCGGGTATGAGACTTGCATGGGACAAGAGGGAGTGGGAGACAGAAATGAAAATGGACAGCGATTTGCAGATGTGTGTCTTGAGAACGGTCTGGTGATAGGTGGTACCATCTTCCAACACAAAACCATCCACAAACTGACATGGGTATCTCCAGATGGAAGAACCAGTAACCAGACAGACCACATTGCCATCAACCAGAAGTGGAGGAGCTCCATGAAGGACATGAGAGCCATTCGAGGAGCTGACGCTAGCAGTGATCACCATCTTGTGCTATGCAGACTCCAGCTGAAGCTCAAGAGAACACTAAAAAAGAAGTGAACAACTCTTTGACTCGAGGAAACTGACCAGTGAGGCGGTGAAAAGCCAGTTTACCATTGAACTTTCCAACAGATTCCAAGTCCTGGACAGCACACCAGCAGATGACATCAACACCCTGCGCGACACTGTACAGAAAGCTTTCATCAACACCAGCAAGGCTGTGCTGGGCTACATGAAATGCGAGAGGAAGGAATGGATATCAGACGCCACATGGCAACTCATAGAAGAAAGATCGCAAAACTCGGCACGCTCACTGGAACAGAAGATGAGAGACAAACATTCGCCGAAACGTACAAAGAGAAAAACAAAGAAGTGAAGAAGAGCACAAGGAGAGACAAGCAACAGTTTGCAGACAACTTGGCAGCAGAGGCCCAAGCTGCAGCAGAGAAAGGAGACTCCAGGACCGTCTATAAGATTACCAAGACCCTAACAGGCGGATTCACCAGCAAAACCACAGTAGTGAAGGACAAGACCAGGAAAGTTTTGACAGAAGACAAAGACCAACTCAACAGATGGGCAGAACATTTTAGAGAGATATTAAATAGACCGGACCCAGATGAGGAAGCCACCATTGAAGCCATGGGTTTCAACTTAGAGATGAGACATGGACACATCACCCAACATGAAACTGTGGAGGCTATCGGACAGACAAAGGGCAACAGGGCACCAGGTGAAGACAGAATCACAGCAGACATGTTGAAAGCAGACCCCAAAACGAGTGCAAAGGCTGTAGTGAAACTATTCAACAAGGTATGGGAAGAGGAGAAAGTTCCGAACACATGGAAGAAAGGCATCATAGTGAAGCTCCCCAAGAAGGGCGACCTCTCTGAATGCGGCAACTGGCAGCAGAATCAACTTGCTCTCTGTCCCAGGGAAGATCTTCTGCTGTGTCCTACTACAGCACATGAGGCAAGCCATTGAGAGAACCCTACGAGAGGAACAGGCAAGGTTCAGAAGCTGAAGTTGCACAGACCAGATCTGTGTTTAACGAACAATTGTGGAACAGTCCATTTGAATGGAATTCATCGCTGTACATCAACTACATTGATTTCCAAAAGGTTTTCGATAGCATCCATCATCCTTCGCTGTGTGGAAGATCTTGGAAGCCTACGGATTTCCTCTTAAAGTCATCAACATCCTACAGGACGTACGCAGGCAACCAGTGCTGTGTGCAACATGATGGACAACAGAGCGAGTGGTTCCATATGCAGACTGGGCTCAGGCAAGGCTGCGTGATCTCACCAACAAATTTCCTTGTCATCATTGACTGGGTGATGAGGAAGGCCACCAGCGATAGGGCGAGAGAGCTTCTATGGGGACTGACAGCCAGGCTCGAAGACTGCAACTTCGCCAACGATATTGCACTGCTGTCGCACTCCCAGAAAGACATCCAGAAAAAACATCAAGAGTGGACCTAATAGCCAGCAGTGTGGGTCTCAAGATTCACCCCGACAAGACCAAGATCATGAAGGTGAAGCCGAAGAGCGCAGAGAAGACCAGTGAGTGAGGCTCAGCTCTAGAGGAGGTGGAACACTTCAAGTACCTCGGCAGCTACATCTCGGCCGACAGCAACATTGAGAAGGAGATCTCAACCAGGATAGGACTCGCAGCCCAGGCATTCAGCGGGTTGAAAAACATCTGGAAGTCAACTGTCCTGCAAACCAAAACCAAGCTGAAGATCTACAGGTCCAACGTACACTCAGTACTCCTAAATGCCTCAGAGACATGGAGAACCAACAAGAAGATTAAGAGTAGGCTCAGAGGCTTCGAAGGAAGGTGTCTTTGCGGAATCCTGAAACTTCACTGGCAGCAGTGTGTCACCCAACAGGGAAGTGTCAAGGCACTGGCATAAACAACACTGTGGCCCAGGTGAAGCAGCAGCGGTGGAGGTGGCTGGGACACATCCTTCGGATGGGCAAGACCAGACTCCCTCATACTGCGCTGAGATGGGCACCACCAGGGAAGAGGAAGTGAGGCAGACCACTGGGCACCTGGAGGAGGACAGTGGAGGAGGAGATGAGAGAGGTAGGCAAGACCTGGAATGAACTGAGCTGGCTTGCCCAGGACAGAGAGGGCTGAAGGCAGCTTGTTGGCGCCTTATGTCTCGGGTTGCGGATGAAGTGGATTAAGTAAGTAAGTATTATACCGGACAGATCTGCACTTTCTTCAATTCATGCAACTGGCTCCTCATTTTTCTTTTTTCATCTTCGATTTCGAGTTGAATAGGCTGAGACTGACATGCCGGTCAAAGTTGATGGGGAAATCCCATTGTCAGCTTCGCTGTCAGTTTCTTTGTTGGAATCGAAATCAAAATATTCCTTTTCATTGCTATTGCTGGTGGCAAAATATTCGTTTATAAGGCCACTAATTCCCTGGCCTTCATAATCGAAAATATTTCCTGATTTGATTAATTTAACAGCGTTGCATTGATCCATGATGGAGATTTTTCAAGTGAAGCAACAACAAAGGCAAAACGCAACAGATTCCATTGAGCTGTGACTAATGAAAGGCAGCATCTCAGCTGTTAACAGCTGAGTAACTAAGGCCATTTCAGTATTTGAATGCTGATTGGTTGGAAGGCTTTCTTTTGTGTATGACTTTGAATGCCTTGTAGAGGCCTTCTGATTGGTTTATTTTAAAAAACTGTGTACAGATTCTTAAAATACACAGTGAGCTTTCGAATGATGTGTGGCATGCCAGGGGCTCTGCAAGGGATGTGCACTTGATTATCTGTTGAAAATGAGTAACTTTTCGCAGTCGGTGGTGCTTAAAATTGATGACATCGACTGAAAAAAATTCATTTAATCACATTTCTAGCTTAATTTAAGTCAAGTCAGTGAAACATGATATGCTTTAATGGTTTTCCTATGTTTTGGTGCAAAAATCTCATTTTACCCCAAATTGACCCTCACCACTCTTGTTGCCTGCAGCGGCAATCAACCCTGCGCAACGTATCTATCATTTTGTGGGAGGCCGTCACAAACGTGAAAACACATGACACGAACTTGGAATAGGAGTAAAGTGAAGAATGAACTAATGATGATTATGAATAATAGGTAGCACAGAAAACGTTCCTAGTTTTTATTTCATAATTCAGCAACCATGAAGGGCTTTTATGGGCTGTAAAACTCATAACAGCAAAAAAAAAAAAAAAAAAGGGTCATTGTGGAAAGACGCTATGTGAAAAA
Organism: Conus betulinus; assembly: GCA_016801955.1. NCBI lineage: Eukaryota > Metazoa > Mollusca > Gastropoda > Neogastropoda > Conidae > Conus > Conus betulinus. Next base: position 543,071 of record JADBJO010000073.1, read on the forward strand.
GACCAAAAATAATGTATGCCATGGTACTAACTACTGACATCTTTACGGCTATAAAACTAGACAATGCTGATAGTACAGTAGTATAGGAGGAGGTTCACAAAGACAGAACAATCTGAGACAGTAAAGAAAAAGAACAATCTTAGACAGTAAAGAAAAAGAACAATCTGAGACAGTAAAGAAAAAGAACAATCTGAGACAGTAAAGAAACAGAACAATCTGAGTCAGTAAAGAAAGACAACATTTTTTTTAAAAGGCAGTGCTAAAGAAAGTGAATGACATGTGGAAGTTACTTGCACAGAACTTCCAAAAGCAAAGGGAGTTATGTGTACTGAAGCAGCCCATGGCATCCCCCAAGGACTGAAAAAAATTGTAAACTGGAATACACTGTATGATACATGCAGTAACTGAGGGGGAAAAAAATAGAAAACTATTTTCTAGGATATCTAAGCATATACAAACACATCAGAAACAACTGACCATTACCATCAGAAACAATTAAAACTATAAGAAGTGAAGAATGGAAAAAAGCTACCATATCAACACTAAATGAATACATAAAAGCAAGATATACTACAAACTGTTTTACCGAGAACACTTAACTTTAGATGTCACCATCATTAAAAAATTACATACAAAAGAAGCATGTGTGTGTGCTTTGACTCGCATGTCTTTTTTCCTTTTCTGTCACATCTTCTGTGCCACAGCAGTGGCATTGCACCCATGCCACTCACTCTGACCTCCTGTCCACAGCCACAGCCCTGGCATTCATGGGGATCAGTCATGTCAAGCTGTCAAGTGGCAACTCTTCTGAAGAGATACTGAACTGCTGCCGAGTTACTTTGCTGTTCAGTGGTGACATACACAGTCACCACCTACAAAGCCCCCTACAGATGATAATAATTGCTCTGTCAGACTTGCATACATACAGGGTGCATCATTAACAAGAATCTCCAGGCAGAGATATCCCGAGCATTCTTGCAATAAATGTGATGGGAAATGTAAGGATAAGACCAACATAATGCACTCTCAAAAGTTTACACCAACACACAGACACACACTCTCTTTCACAACCTCACCAGAACCCCTCTCTCTATCTATCCTGCCACCCAAAACACAAACACACAGAGACTCACAAACAATTGTCCCTACGCAGTACATATTCAATACTGTTGCGAAAAAAACCGACTGTCCATTCCCAATCTGACAGAGGCAAAGTCCTTCTACACACAGTACTCAGCATCCTCATTCAGAGTTCAATATCACCTTTCTCCCCCTCACCCCACCTCCCTTCCCACACACTCCTTCCTCTCTTCCTTTCAACTCAGTGAGTGGAAAGGAATGGTTGAAGAGATGGGGGTGAAGAGGATGGGTGAGGGAAAGTGGAGATCTGTTCACAGCTGGAGCTAGAACCAGTTCACAGCCCGCATATCTGTGATGGAAAAGGCAGGGCAGGTGCTACCATTAGCCCTTTCCTTGACTGAGGGCTCAGATCAAGGGCTGTGGTATCCCAGAAGTGCAAAGTCAATGATGATAGCATGTGAAAATATTTGTTTTATGTAACAGTCCTGACCTCTTATTCTATTTGATGCATCCACACCAAACTTCCCCATGGGTTAGCAAACATTTTCTTTCATTGTGGCAACAATGTAAGATCAACGACGTTTTGTCAAAATGTTTGAATAAATCGCTGTGGTACAGATTCACCTGATAAATTCCTTATGAGTATGAGATATAGACCTGTGTAGTTTTACTCTGTTATGTAATAAGATCTATCAATATTAGGCCTACATTAGTTCTATATCTAATAAGAAATTTATTTCTAACTGGTCTTCTGCTTGATTATATTAAATGATCCTAACCTGATATGATTTAACTTGGTATTTGCTAAACTATTTGCTTATAGTATTCATGTAATACGTATCATTTATCAGTGTATAAAGCACTTAAAAGAAACGTAAATGAAAATGTCAGTTTAGCAACATTGAAAATATTACTGAAAATATCTGTAACTGATTTACAGCTATAGTGAGTCACTGACATCTTCAGTGATGATCATTTCCTGAAATTTGGGGTCAGACTTGGTACAAAAAATTTGTTTCCAAATTTTCAAGGGTCTCAACAATATTTTGGGAGTCACACTTTATAACTGCTAGAAAATTAACTGAAAACCACATACACAGTGTCTGGTTCATGTACATAAATAACAGGGGAAAAGAATGAGACAGAAATACATAAGAAAAGAGGTGTTAATAACAAAGTTAATAAAACACTCCAGATTTGTGCTAAACACACACAGTGACATACACACACATACACTCATGAATGCATGTGCCTGTACACACACACACACACACACACACACACACACACACTCGCTGCTTCTGGCTCACACACTTAAATACACAGAGACAGAGAATTAGAAACAGATAAGAAAAGAGGTGCAAAATAACAAAGTTAATATAGCATTCAAGATTACGCGAACCATTACTTATTCTGATTTCATGTTCCAACGTAAGTAAAGCGCTGTCAACAAAAATGAATAAATGTGAACACCTACACTACCAGGATTTTAACAGTGAAAACTTTATATCTGGGATGTCTTCTTGGATTATCATCATAGAATTTTCACTGTGCGAGTCATTTCTGGCAGTGTCAAACATTTAATTGCTTGACCATATTCCAGTCACCATGCAATGATCATTGGAAGCCCAGTGACAAACATGAGGCGAGTGATGAATATTAATGTGGAATCTTTCATGAAACAATGTAGGTTGACCACTCTTGCACTGTGTGCATTACACTTGTACGACCGTAACGGAGCCATTTTAATTGTCCGAACTGGTCATATATTACATAGATTGCTCGACTTTTGTTCCATTCCCTGGATTGTCACCCACAAACCACAGCTGGACTGTCGCTTTGATTCTTTAAAGCTGAATTTTGTAGGGTTTGCCATGCTTTTTTCGCACTTGATCAAAACATGTGATCTTGTGGTCCTACCACAGACTGGGTAGTCTATTTTAAGGACTCTTGTTGGTTTTCAGTAGAGAGGAGTTCTCAAGCAAAAAAAGTTCTTCGTCAATATTCAGAATGTTTTAAAAGGTCAAGGAAAATTATATTTGTATTGATTTCAACAGAGATGGACCAGATGAAAGAGCTTTTACATGACACACTGCTTGGAGCTGTAATGCCTGTAGGAGAAAATCATTGCATCACAGTAAATTTTCATACTTATTAGTGACACACTGGCCTGAATTCCAGTGCCTCACATGGGAATTTTATGCCTCAGAGATGCACATTTGTGCATACGAATAATCACTGATCTTCATGCAGCAGATGACTGGAAAAGTCTGATTACAATTTGTCATTCTGCAAAATGTGACCTTGCTAGCGCTTGCTGGTGCACACACACACACACACACACACACACACACACACACACACACACACACACACACACACATATATACATAGACAAAACAAAACCGAAACAGTATGATGACACAGACTCATTCATTAACACATTCAAGTCAATGAACATGTGCAAATTGAAAGAAAGATGCCAAGACCACCTCAACACAAAATATCAAAATTTACTAAATGGAAAAGAAAGTTCAACACTGTTCTGGTATAAAGCTGATGACATATTCACAGGACTTTCCTTTATAAAATCTACCCCTGATTCCTTTCCATAGGGCTGCAGACTTATTCATGGGATTTTCCAAAACAAAACTCGTTCCTTCCAAATACCTTTCCATAAAGCTCACAACTGGTTTAGGAAACTTTGGTGATTAGAATTCATCCCTTCAAAGTTGCTTTCCATAAAACTGATGACAAGTTCAGTGGACTTTCCTAAACAAGACCCACCTCTTCTACACTCGTTTACATGATGCTTATGACATGTTCAGGGGATTTCCTTGGCAAAACCCATCCCTTCAAAGTGACAATTATTATACACATATGTCCATCCCTGATACATAAAATTCTGATTTGACACACTGGAATTCAGGCCAGTATGTCACTAAAATGTACCAAAATTTACCATGATGCAATGATTTTCTTCTGTCTGCATTACAACTTTAAGCAGTGCATCACCTAAAAGCACTTTGATTTGAATGGCCATGATTGAAGTCGATGAAAACCTAATTTTCTTCAATGTTATGGAACGTTCTGAATCAATGATCAACTTGCACTTGAGAACTCTTTTCTGCTTAAAACTAGTGAGAGTCTTCATAGCAGCTTATGACCGGACAAGATCAAGTGATTAAAACCAAATGCTAAAAGTACAGTAATCCCTTTTAAATTCAGCTTTTCAGACAGTTCAGCTGTGGCTTGCAGGTGGGACTCAAACAAATGGAACAACAGATGAGTGATCTATGCAACAATACCAAAAATGGCTCCCGTTACATGATATATATGAATGTGATGCGCACAGAGCAAGACTAACCAGCCTACATAGTTTTGACAAAGGCTCTAGAATTTTCACCTCTCACCTCTTGTTTGTCACTAGGCTTCCAATGATCCATTCAAGGTGACTGGTATATAGTCAAGCAAATGAAATATTCCAAAAATGACAGAAATTCTGCTGGGGGTACAGCTGTGATAACTGAATTAGAGGATATTCCATGTATCAAGTTTCAATGTTATAGTTCTGATAGTGTATGTGCTCATATTTCTTCACTTCAGTTGGTAACATTTTTACTAACAAACATTAAAACACGAATTAGAATAGATAATGTTTAGCAAAATCTGGAGTGTTTTATAAACTTTGTCATCAGCATCTCTTTTTCTTTTCTGATCACTTTCTTTCTCATTCTCTTTCTCTGTGTGTTCATGTATGTGAGCCAATCCGAGTGTGTTCATACACTCATGTGTGTGTGTGTGTGTGTGTGTGTGTGTGTGTGTGTGTGTGTGTGTGTGTGTGTGTGTGTGTGTGTTCAACGCATTTTCTAGCAGTTATAAAGTGTGACCCCCTAAATATCTCTGTGACTCCTGAAAACTTGAAAAACATTTTTTTTAGCACCAAATCTGACCTCCGATTCATAGGAAAATACTATCACTGCCTTCAAGATTCCTGCCCATGAGGCTGGAGATAGGTTCAGGGGATTTTCTTTGAAACCCCTTTTATATTTCTTCAAAATATTGTGCTGTTATCAAATTTCACACAGAAGAGCATGTATTCATCATTAACATCAACTGAGGTGCAACACATACCCCGTTATATACCAGCTGTCTTCAATAACTTTTTCTACAATGCTAAAAGACAACTTGACAATAAACATGTACACACCCTTACATGTATATATGAGCACATGTTCACGCATCCTACTTCTATCCATGCCTCCCTGCCTGCCACAGATATGCACATCAAGTATCATGAGCCCTCATCCCATCAGTCAGACTGGAACTTATGGAAGTTAGCCCCAGCAAATATACCGGAATTTTAGAAAGAGAGATTGCTACTACATCAATTCATATCTGTCTGCTGCTTTTTCTTCCTTTACGAACAGTTATGTAGTTATGTCCTACATCACAATGATACATAATCTCACAATACAAATGTTCATGAAGTTATTTGCCAAAGTTAAAATAGCAACATTAAAATTGCTGCGGTTATTGACTGTCCTAGTATCTTTTTCTTTCACCAACTGTATTGCCAAAGACTATAACCATGACAGTAACCAAGATCTTGGTATCCACTATAACCATGACAGTAACCAAGATCTTGGTATCCACTACAACCATGACAGTAACCAAGATCTTGGTATCCACTACAACCATGACAGTAACCAAGATCTTGGTATTCACCGAAACTATGACAGTACCCAAGATCTTGGTATCCACTACAACCATGACATAACCAAGATCTTGGTATTCACCGAAACTATGACAGTACCCAAGATCTTAATATCCATATCAATGAAACAAAATACTGAATAAGTTACATCAGAAATACAACATACATATCTTTTTCAAGAACATACATGATACTGGACATGGAAAATAGTATAAAGATTAAAGAGGCATAACTACATCACAACAATTAGTATTTTCACACAAATGCGGACATGCATATTGGCATGCAGATACAAAATGGTTGATGATTTTGAATACCCACAATACATATCATGCACACTTACTGAAGTTACAGAAATGTATGTAGTTCAAACAAACTCACATATCAATGTGTATGGTTTTTCTGACAGAGGAAAAGATTAATCATCTTAAGAAAAAAAAAGTTACTAGCAGAAACATGGTTGGAATACATATTAACACATAATAAATTATAGAGAATGTGATGACATCTATGAAAAGCGCAATAATTAAGTATACAATCCATCACCATTTATATATATAAACAAACTCTATTTGGGATTTTCTTTTATCTACACATCAGTTTTTCTCATAAAAAAACAAAAAATTAAAACATCCACATCAAAACTTTCTGATGTACCTTGCTTTCAGATCAGATTGCCTCTATAATTGGTCGCAATACTCATATAAAGAACCACCACCTGACATGCAACAATACCACCAACTGAAAAGGCTGCAGACAAACTACAGTTGGGAAGCAATACTTTTCATACATTTCACCGAACTGGGGAATCTGTCCCAAGACCCCAGATTTACATAATACACTTGTACACACTGGAGATATTCTTTCCCCATATACAAAACAATGGAGGTAATGATAAAAGAAACGAGATGGATGCACCAGTCCAAATATTTCCACTATATGTAAACGGTGAACCCACCACACTGTGGATAAGGTACTGCCAATGTTGTTAGATTTTTGGGAACAGGAACATCACACTATTTTCAATCTTGGCCAGGAATCAATATTCAACGCACACGCCAGATAAAGGAGAAAGGTACTACCAATGTTGTTTGATTTTTGGGAACAGGAACATCACACTATTTTCAATCTTGGCCGGGAATCGATATTCAACATACATGGCAGGTAAAACTAACTCTGACTGGAAAAAAAAAAAAAGTACATGTAGCATCAGTCTTACAGTAGGCCATTAATCCACTTCCTCCTTGCAGACCTGTTTACCCCAAATTCGTGTACCTGTAATATCTCAGACAAAAGCCTGTAATCTAAAAAAAAAAAACCCAAAAAAACCCCTCAATTTTCATAATCGTAATACTTTCACAACTTCTGAAGATTTGGAAGAGCCGGCCGTTGGCGTGCAACACCCTTTCATTGCCATCTTTTACAAAGTGAAAGAGACGCATGGCACGCTGTGAAATGTCTTCTTACTGCTTTTCACCAAAACGGTAGCAGACAAAACTTCGCGCATTAACAATCTTCCTTTAAAAAAATTTTTCACTTCCCCGTAATATTTGTTTTTTTTTGCCGTAATTCCCATAATTTTTTTTTCCATAAAAATTACATCAAAATCATAAGGGTAAACAGGTCTGTCCTTGACCAAAAGCAGGAAGTTTTTTATATAGTGGCTCACCAACCGAATGAACAATGTTAACTGCTTTGTAATAAAAGGTAATAACTCAAATACGTAGAAGAAAAATGCAAAAAATCTCGGAAGATCTAAACTGCATTCTTTCAATATCAAACACATGGACTCTGATGCAATTGCAAAATGGGAAGTTGTTACCCATTCTTCTACCTATATTACTAGTGCATGTATCTCAAGGATATATAATTCTTTAAAAAAGTGAAAAAGAGAGAGAAAATTATTCTGACACAATATCTCTCAAAATGGGGAGTTCTTCTCTAGCTGGCCAGGACACTTCCCATGTCAAACTGGTGCAAGGCCCCTGCCCAGCTGGTTTATTCTGCTTGCCTAAATTTCTCTAACACAGTACTAAGACATTTCCATTCACTCGCCCATCTGCAAACAAATCGGAGCTCTTCCTTCCCTTGACTGCTGGATTAGCCCCTCTCTCCTCATTCCTATGGCCAGCAGTACACAAGCAAAACTCGGTTGAATGGCTCTGCCTAGCCTTTCACCTATTCTTGATTTTGGGTGGAAATTTGTGTCTCCCCTTTGTTTTGTTTTGTTTTTTTTATGTTTGTTTTGTTTGCTAGTCTTATCCTCAGCAGTGCTAATCATTTTGATACCAACTTCTTTCAGAGTCAAATGCTTTTCACTTCTCATTTTCACTATTGGGATTATGTCCCTTTGCCTGTATAGGGTGAAAAGTTCTCGTGTTGAGTCAACAGTACAGGCTGCTTCCTGGCACTCTGAAAATCCCTTAATTTTACAGTAGCTCAACACTCTGAAAATCCCTAATTTCATAGAAGCTCAAGAATTTCAGTATGACCTGTGCAGACGGTTCCACAGAGATTTCCTTTGTGACAACTAACACAGCTATTTCCCTTTCAGAGACCTCAAATAGAACACCAATAGAGAATGCCTACCTCCTCTCCCTTTGACTTCTGCAAAAGTCTGACACTGTTCAATACATGAAGCCATTTTCTTTTCTTTTCTTTTTTAACAAAAAAAAAAAACCTTGATTACTTAGAAAGGAAAGGATGTTGTACAAAGGATCTCCGAGACTCATTGTATTTCTTGAAATACTGAGACTCATAAAGTGACTATTTTGACAAAAAAAACCCAAAACAAACAAAAAAAACAAAACAACAACCAAAAATATGTTAAAATGAGCCCGGATGTTTAGCTACAAAAGAAGCTGCCTCTCTGGAAAACAATATAGAAGATAATGAAACAAGGTACACTCTTTACAACACACAAAAAAGAAAATGTTATCAACTACTTCTACAATACACACTGGGTTATGCTATATACAAGTTTTAGGGATTACTGCAAGGGTGGAAGAAACTGGAAAAAAAAAAAAATCATGCATCAACTTACTGGACCAAAGAGGGGCATGGGATGCGGAGGAGGTTGCCTCATGTGAGTATTATAGTCTCTCATGTAGTCACCATACGACTGCAAGAAACAGCACAACACAACATATAGACAGATACATCTAATCAGTAAGGTGAACCTCCAATGACCAGCTTGTAGACTGTGATAATAACATCACACAAACCATCTTCTTGTATTTCACTCTGCTATTTCCTTATGCCCTGCATTTCCACACACAGCACAACAACCAATCTTTGAGAAAACAATACAGGAAACGGGATGGGCACAAGCTTTCATTAACCTACCCTTCCAAGCAGACACCAAAGCAAACTTACAGCAAGAGCACTCTGATGTCAACAACAAAACAAAGAAAATTTTCAAGCATCATTGCTTTGAGGGCACTTTCCACCAATGACCTATAGAGAATGGCCAATTTCTCTTTCTAAAGCAACATCTAATATCTCAGGCAATCACTGCAAATAGACTTTCACGTATACATAAACACATCATGTCTGCCACAGACCAAAATCAGACTACTAGAGAAAAAAAATGTGTTCAACAGATAAATCAGAAAACAAAACAAAAAAAAATGCATATTTAAATGTACATTGATTTTCAATTGCACTCTGCTAAGACATTCAGGCCCCTGAAATCATAACACTGACAGAGAAAGCACTAGCAAAGGTTACAAAGCCCAAACAGGTTATACTGAGCAATCCTCATCATTTAAGAAAGACCACATAATATGGCAATAAACACAGAAAAGCATCTCCAAGAAATCCAAACTTCAACAAAGCAAAAATACACATTCATTTCAACACACGCTCCTTCCTCAATGATTTGTTCTCACCCTCTTCTTTAGAACTGAATGTGAACACACCCATCTGCTTAGAAGCCACAGTGGCAACAACATACAGATAGAAAACCATGTCACAATATGTACAGAACTTCAGCAGCAGACCCAATTTTTTTTTTTTTTTTTATCTGGACAAAGGAGAAGGCAGCAAAAACCAGTAGCACAGTAACTTCTGTTTCATGAGTTTATTATACATATTACCCGTCTGCCAATTCTGCCGATTCGTGCGAAGTTACCGCCATAGTTCCCTCTTCTCATGACGTTAAAGTTCATTGCGTTCATTTTCTTCTGGGAAATATTCAGATAAATGATACTGTCAGATGAGAATAACTTTCTGATTTAAAAATATCTGAAATCAATGTTCTAATGTCTTTTTTTTTTTCTTCTTTTTTTGATTAACATTCGGAGACCACTATCATCATCATTGCTCACTCATGCTGATTCTACGCCTTAGTAATTACTGTCACATGTAGAGAGCTTATGAAACTGAAACTAGTAGAGAGCTTCATAGATGGTGTTCTGCATCTGTTAGACTAAAACAGGAACCACTACCACTGAAACATACTTGTCTGCAGTACACTGTTTCCTCTGTTGGGTTGACTCGTAATCTAACATGGACAGCATCTTGAGAAATGCAACAGAATGAACCTGTATGTGGCTATTGAAGCTGAAGTCAGAATGGGTTGGACGGAAGAAGTGCCATGCTAGGGGTTAACAATTTTGTTATTTAATCTCTGGTTTTCTCTCCTCAGCTTCTTGTCTCCATTTGCAAGTCTTCAAAGGAAGACAATCAAGGAAGGGAATGAAACCTTGAAGAAAAGATTGACAAACTGTACTGGGTCTCTCCTGATGATGCATACAACCACCAACAAATGTCTAAAGGCAAAAAGTTCAAATCATTATAATGCCCATGGGAGTGAGGAATGTGTGCATGTGGCATCATTCTCAAGCTTCAACCATACTTCCAGCTCTTTTAAAGCTTAGTCCAGAACTCTCATATGAACTCAATGCAACCAATAACTAAATGCAAACATATTAAGACCTTAATATCCATATCTGTTTGTAATGACTTTCAGCCATAAAAACCTAATCTGAATGCACTGTCCTCAATATGAACTACGGCTGCCCAAATACGCACCATCATGTATGATCCTTTCATTGATAAAAACAAAACAAACCGAGCATCTGGAATTTTTAGCCAAAGCAAGCAAAAATTCTGTACCTTCCAGCCCCCCGACTAAAACTGAAATCAGCCACTAACTTACAGTGGTCAGCACAAGGGTGTCAAAACTGAATAAGATCAGAAGATGTTGTCACTTGCTAATCTCTTTATTGTACCTTAAAAGATTTGCTAAACTTGCAGTGTCCCTTATTTTCTTTATGAAACATGGTATTCTATTTACTGTCAGGACTGCAGTTTTTTGTTCTTTCATTCACAAACGCTCAAGAAGACTTGCAGTCTCGGTAAATTATTGAATTATTCCAAAAGAAAAACAAGCTTCCAACAGCTTATTAAACAGGAAGACAAAAGACCAAAAAAAAAATCACAGACAGACATCAGAAGGAAAAGATCATGTCTACATACCCCATGCATGTACCCATCATTTCGTGACCATTGAACCTTCCTCCTCTGCAACAGTGAAAGAAGGCAATCAACACACATTCACCAAATTCTTCGTATTATTAATCTGGACAAATTTAAAGTGCCTGATTGTGACGTTGGAAACAGAACTTTTTTTTTTTTGCTTAATTCACATTCTTTAGCTAAAAATGATCAAGCACTGGTAGCATTCCATACATAAAAAATCAAGTAATTTGCAAGATACTTTCATGTTGATTATGGCACTTGACCTGCATCAAGGTGAAATTAACCCGTTCGGTTGCCTAACTTGACGACATAACTCGACAGCAAGGACATGAACTCTTCACTGCCATGGCAGTCGAGTATACTTGTCATAAGGAGGTGTGGAATATTCCTCGTTTTATATTTATACTGCTTACAAAACACAGGATATTTTCAGAGAGGTGAAGTCTAGATTCTCTTCATAGTTGGTAATCTCATTTTCGGCAGCGAGAAAGTCAGTAAAATTTTTGGAAAACATATATACTCGTTTTCTTGGGGAAAAAAAAAAACCCCTGGCAAATAGGATTTAAATCTAAGCTTGATTCTCTGGCAGCCAAAGGGGTAATATTTTGCATTTTACTTTTATGACAACCACCCAACCTCTCCCCTGCCCCCACCTCCAAAGAAAAAATGCACATACTGATTTTTTTTCTATAATCAATAAACACACACAGACGCACCCACCTTTTAAAGTAGACAGGCCATGGAAAAGGTAAGGGCTTAAAAGAAATACTTCAAGAATGAAGAAATGGCTCGTAGTATTATAGGTCTACCCATTAAATAACATACAGCTGTTATCTGTACCTATACTCTTGATACGAGCTCATTTACTTATCTGCCAATCTAAAACTTGTTCATAAGCACATTTTATTTTCTCACAAATCCACAAAGTAATCTGTTTTAACATACTGTTAGAATATCACACTTTTACATTAAATGATATCAGGAAACCACAACCTGTAGTTTTAAAGACAACCATTTTGGTCTTGTTATCAGGCTTTCAGAATTATGCCCAGCAAGACTCACCTAACAGGGCCATCCATTCTTCGGTAAGCTGAAAAATGAAAATCAAATTTAGAATTTTTTTTAGGTCACATGAAAACATGAAATCTGAGTACGAGTGCAAAGACTAAAGTACTACTCCAATAGTTGAAAAGTAATTCTGTCCCGATCTCGTAATTTAAAAAAAAAAAAAAAAAAGAGAGAGATCGTACAAATAAAGGCTCACTCCCTTTCTTCATAGATTGTTTTTTGACTGACCATCTGATAATGTTTTGACTGACCATCTGATAAAGGTGGGCACATCCGTTCATTCCTTGTTCATATATGACTGACCTCCCAGTCAAAGTTCCCTCCCTTTACTCTTCATCCATATCAGATTGATCTCCCAATTGACCCCCTCCCTTCACTTTTTGCCCATACTTGACCAGCCTCTTCCAATAAAGACTCACTCCCTTTACTCCTGGTCCATACTAGATCAACATTCCAATACAGACTCTGCCCATTTACTCCTGGTCCATACTAGGTTGACCTTCCAATAAAGACTGCCCCTTTACCCCTGGTCCATACTAGGTCAACATCCAATAAAGACTCACTCTCTCTTTACTCCTGGTCCATACTAAGTCCACATTCTAATAAAGACTCGCTCCCTTTACTCCTGGTCCATAGTGCTAGGATGACCTTCCAATAAAGACTCTGACCCTTTACTCCTGGTCCATACTAGGTTGACCTTCCAATACTCTGCCCCTTTACTCCTGGTCTATACTAGGTTGACCTTTCAATAAACACTGACCCCCTTTACTCCTGGTCCATACTAGGTTGACCTTCTAATAAAGACTCGGCCCCTTTACTCCTGGTCCATAGTAGGTTGATCTTCCAATAAAGACTGCCCCTTTACTCCTGGTCTATATTAAGTTGACCTTCCAATAAAGACTCCTCCACTTTACTCCTGGTCCTTACTAGGTTGACCTTCCAATAAAGACTCACTCCCTTTACTCCTGGACCACACTAGGTTGACCTTCCAATAAAGACTCCGCCCCTTTACTCCTGGTCCACACTAGGTTGACCTTCCAATAAAGACTCCGCCCCTTTACTCTGGTCCATACTAGATCAACATTCCAATACAGACTCACTCCCTTTACTCTCTGGTCCATACTAGTTTGACCTTCCAATAAGACTTGGCCCCTGTACTCCTGGTCCATACTAGGTTGACCTTCCAATAAAGACTCTGCCCCTTTACTCCTGGTCTACACTAGGTTGACTTACCAAATAAAAACTCTGCCCTTTTACTCCTGTCCATAGTAGGTTGACCTTCCAATAAAAACTCTGCCCTTTTACTCCTGGTCCAGTAGTAGGTTGACCTTCCAAAAAAGACTCTGCCCCTTTACTCCTGGTCCATATAAGGTTGACCTACCAATAAAAAACTCTGCCCCTTTACTCCTGGTCCATATTAGGTTGACCTACCAATAAAAAACCGCCCCTTTACTCCTGGTCCATAGTAGGTTGACCTTCCAATAAAGACTCCGCCCCTTTACTCCTGGTCCATGGCAGGTTGACCTACCAATAAAAACTCCGCCCCTTTACTCCTGGTCCACAGTAGGTTGACCTACTAATAAAAACTCAGCCCCTTTACTCCTGGTCCACAGTAGGTTGACCTTCCAGTAAAGACTCTGCCCCTTTACTCCTGGTCCATAGTAGGTTCACCTACCAATAAAAACTCCGCCCCTTTACTCCTGGTCCATAGTAGGTTGACCTTCCAATAAAGACTCCGCTCTCTTTACTCCTAGTCCACACTAGTTTGACCTTCCAATAAAGGCCCCAATATACCCTTGGTCCATGCTGCACTGACCTCCAATGACTGCCTTCCCTTTACTCTTGGTCCATGCTACACTGACATCCCATTCAGACTGCCTTCCCTTTACTCTTGGTTCATACTACACTGACCTCCCAATAAAGATTGCCTCCCTTTACTCTTGGTCCATGATGCACTGATCTCCCAACAGATTGCCTCCCTTTACTCTTGGTCCATGCTACACTGACCTCCAAATAAAGATTGCCCTCCCTTTACTCTTGGTCCATGCTCCACTGACCTCCAATAAAGATTGCCTCCCTTTACTCTTGGTCCATGCTACACTGACCTCCCATTAAGCCTGTCTTCCTTTACTCTTGGTCTATGCTACTCTGACCTCCCATTAAGACCACCTTCCCTTCACTCTTGGTCTATGGTCCATGCTACACTGACCTCCTAATAAAGATTGCCTCCCTTTACTCTTGGTCCATACTACATTGGATCCCCATAAAGACTACCTTCCCTTTACTCATGGTCCATGCTACACTGACCTCCCAATAAAGATAGCCTCCCTTTTACTCTTGGTCCATGCTACTCTGACCTTCCATGAAGACCGCCTTCCCTTCTCTCTTGGTCCATGGTCCATACTACACTGAACTCCCATAAAGACCGCCTTCCCTTTACTCTTGGTCCATGGTCCATACTACACTGAACTCCCATAAAAAGACCGCCTTCCCTTCACTCTTGGTCATGGTCCATTCTACATTGAACTCCCATAAAGACCGCCTTCCCTTTACTCTTAGTCCATGTCCATGCTACACTTTAACTCGCATAAAGACCGTCTTCTCTTCACTCTTGGGACATGGTCCATACTACATTGAACTCCCATAAAGACCACCTTCCCTTTACTCTTGGTCCATGCTACATTGAACTCCCATAAAGACGCCCGCCTTCCCTTTACTCTTGGTCCATACTACATTGAATTCCCATGAAGACCGTCTTCCCTTCACTCTTGGTCATGGTCCATACTACACTGAACTCTCATAAAGACCCGCCTTCCCTTTACTCTTGGTGCATGCTACACTGAACTCCCATAAAGAGTGCCTTCCCTTTACTCTTAATCCATGGTCCATACTACATTGAACTCTCATAACTTAGACCGTCTTCCCTTTACTCTTGGTCCATGGTCCATGCTACACTGAACTCCCATAAAGACCGCCTTCCCTTTACTCTTGGTCCATACTACATTGAACACCCATAAAGACCGCCTTCCCTTTACTCTGGGTCATGGTCCATACAACATCGAACTCTCATAAAGACCACCTTCCCTTTACTCTTGGTCATGGTCTATGCTACACTGAACTCCCATAAAAAGACCGCCTTCCCTTTACTCTTGGACATGGTCATACTACTACTGAACTTTCAGAAAGACTGCCTTCCCTTTACTCTGGTGGTCCATGGTCCATTCTACACTGAACTCCCATAATAACCACCTTCCCTTCACTCTTAGTCCATGCTCCATACTACACTGAACTCCCATAAAGACCGCCTTCCCTTTATTCTTGGTCCATAGTTCATACTACATTGAACTCCCATAAAGACCATCTTCCCTTCATTCTTGGTCCATGGTCCTTGATACACTGAAATCCCATAGAGGCCACCTTCCCTTTACTCTTGGTCCATGGTCCGTAATACATTGAACTCCCATAAAGACCATCTTTCCTTCACTCTTGGTCCACAGTCCATACTACACTGAAGTTCCATAAAGACCGCCTTCCCTTTACTCTTGGACATGGTCCATGCTACACTTAACTCGCATAAAGACCGTCTTCTCTTCACTCTTGGGACATGGTCCATACTACATTGAACTCCCTCCCATAAAGACCACCTTCCCTTTACTCTTGGTCCATGCTACATTGAACTCCCATAAAGACCGCCTTCCCTTTACTCTTGGTCCATACTTGAATTCCCATGAAGACCGTCTTCCCTTCACTCTTGGTCATGGTCCATACTACACTGAACTCTCATAAAGACCGCCGCCTTCCCTTTACTCTTGGTGCATGCTACACTGAACTCCCATAAAGAGTGCCTTCCCTTTACTCTTATCCATGGTCCATACTACATTGAACTCTCATAACTTAGACCGTCTTCCCTTTACTCTTGGTCCATGGTCCATGCTACACTGAACTCCCATAAAGACCGCCTTCCCTTTACTCTTGGTCCATACTACATTGAACACCCATAAAGACCGCCTTCCTTTACTCTGGGTCATGGTCCATACAACATCGAACTCTCATAAAGACCACCTTCCCTTTACTCTTGGTCATGGTCTATGCTACACTGAACTCCCATAAAGACCGCCTTCCCTTTACTCTTGGACATGGTCCATACTACACTGAACTTTCAGAAAGACCGCCTTCCCTTTACTCTTGGTCCATGGTCCATTCTACACTGAACTCCCATAATAACCACCTTCCCTTCACTCTTAGTCCATGCTCCATACTACACTGAACTCCCATAAAGACCGCCTTCCCTTTATTCTTGGTCCATAGTTCATACTACATTGAACTCCCATAAAGACCATCTTCCCTTCATTCTTGGTCCATGGTCCTTGATACACTGAAATCCCATAGAGGCCACCTTCCCTTTACTCTTGGTCCATGGTCCGTAATACATTGAACTCCCATAAAGACCATCTTTCCTTCACTCTTGGTCCACAGTCCATACTACACTGAAGTTCCATAAAGACCGCCTTCCCTTTACTCTTGGTCCTTGGTCCATACTACGCTGAACTCCCATAAAGATCGCCTTCCCTTTACTCTTGGTCCTTGGTCCATACTACACTGGACTGCCATAAAGGTCACCTTCCCTTCACTCTTGGTCCACGGTCCATACTACACTGAACTCCCATAAAGACTGCCTTCCCTTCACTCTTGGCCCACGGTCCATACTACACTGAACTCCCGTAAAGACCGCCTTCCCTTCACTCTTGGTCCGCAGTCCATACTACACTGAACTCCCATAAAGACCGCCTTCCCTTTACTCTTGGTCCATGCTACACTGAACTCCCATAAAGACTGCCTTCCCTTCCTTCACTCTTGGCCCATGGTCCATACTACACTGAACTCCCGTAAAGACTGCCTTCCCTTTACTCTTGGCCCACGGTCCATACTACACTGAACTCCCATAAAGACCGCCTTCCCTTCACTCTTGGCCCACGGTCCATACTACACTGAACTCCCATAAAGACCGCCTTCCCTTCACTCTTGGCCCACACGGTCCATACTACACTGAACTCCCATAAAGACCGCCTTCCCTTCACTCTTGGTCCACAGTCCATACTACACTGACCTCCCATAAAGACCGCCTTCCCTTCACTCTCGGTCCATGGTCCATGCTACACTGAACTCCCATAAAGACTGCCTTCCCTTCACTCTTGGGCCATGCTACTCTTCTTTCATTGAACCATTTATTACACCTGAAATGAATAAATCTTTGTGCTAGAAGAAGTAATCTTAATAAGTCATACACTCATGTTCAAACATGCAATCAACAGCCACTATGTCAAGTCAAAATCTCATTTTCTTTTTACTTTCTTTCACTCCATTTTTTTTTTAAATCCTATTTTCTCTTCTTTTTTCTTTTTTGTTCTTTTGAATACACAGGTTAAATTTTTTTTTTTCCTCTGGCACTTACAATCACGGCCCATGTCTCCTCTCATACGCTTGTTCCTGGGTGGACCACCAAAAATTCTTGTCGATCATCACTGGTGCGCCTCCTTATAGTAAAAATTAAGCACACAAAAAAAAAAAAAAAAAAAAAAAAAAATCAGAAACCAGAAAACTATATACCTGAACCATTTCGCAAAAAAAAAAAAAAAAAAAAAAACATGGCTATTTATGTGTGTGTGTGTGTGTGTGTGTGTGTGTGTGTGTGTGTGTGCGTGTGTGTTTGTTTTCTTTTTTTACAATAACATAAGCAACCAGCAGTGTACTTTATACACATGCCTGTTATTTTTTCCAGATGCAAAACATGAATGTTCATTTGGCAATGACTGTGTAATATACTATGTTGATTTTTTAGTTTTGTTTATTTTTTAACACTTTCATTCAACAAACTATAAAACATCACAGAACAGATTACTTCAAAATGAACAAAAAGAACAACTGCAAAAATATCTGTAGAAACAGAACTCGACCCTGGTTCAGACAGTTAATCTTTACTTTATTCAGATATTGTTCTGAACAGAAGCATTTTGCCAACTTGTCTGGCTATAATCTGATCAACCTTTAAATTTTTTTTATCAGTACAAGATGATAAAATAAACGCACAATCAAAGAACCACTATTTTCCTTTCTGAAAAGGGCACGCATGCAGTTGTGTTGATGTTCTTGAGTGCATGCAACAGTATGCAAATTCTTAGGCTGTAAACCGGATGTGACTGATCATTTCCATTTAAGTTAGGAATTCACTTCCTATTAAGAAATCAGAACATTTAAAACAAAACAACAAAACAAAATAAAACAACCAATAAAAATTTGAAAAAAAAAAAAAAAAAAAGAACTGACCAAAATCTCATTTTCAGAGTGCATGTGCATGTGTGAAAACTTGCACTGTAAGTGTACAGGTATCTGCAATCACTTGCAAATATATAATTAACCTTTTTCTGAAGAGACATGGCCATTAATGAGTACTTGATATCCATGGATGTGAAACTGACTGTGAAAAGGATGATAATATACAGACTTGACCATCTGGTTCATACAGATCATCATTGTTATGACAACAACAACAAAAAAAAAAACTAAAAAAGAAAAACTGTCTGTATTAATCATTCTATTTCATGCAACAGAATTTAAGAACTTAAGTGTTTACATGTGTGTAGTTTTTTAATGTGCAGTGTGTGCATGTGTGTGTGTGTGTGTGTGTGTGTGTGTGTGTGTGTTCATGTATGTGCATTTAATTTAAACACATGCATAACACAAAGTCATTTGGAAATTTATCTACTGAATTAGACACAAACTTACATCACATAAAAAAAAATGCAGGGTGCTTGAAAGAAGCGAGAGAATGCGAGAAAATTCTGGACTGGAGAAAATACACACAAAAATCAAGAGTATTTCGTTTCCACTATGAGAACAGTCCTATAAACTTTCCACAGAAGAACTCACTGTTCCCACTTAACAAAATGAAAACAATACAAAAAGATCTGAGGTTCATACACAGAGACAGATACAGCAAAATACAGAGACAGACAGGAGATCCAGACACTCATGTTCACACATGCAGTCAACAGCCTCTGTGTCAAGTCAAAAAACAAACAAACAAATGAGAGACAGACAGACGGACAGAGCGCAAAATCAGAGAGAGTGTAAGCTTGTGAACTTGCCATCCAAACAGAGACCCATGATTCCCACTTAATTAAACAAAGAAGGTATGAAAGACATACAAAGGGAGACAGACAGACAGGCAGCAGAAAAAGAAAGCCCTGACAGTCAGACGACAGAGAGCAAAACTGAAGACCCCAAAATAAAATGACAATCCCAAATATTGCTGTTTACTCAAGTATCCTAAAGTTCTGGCCTAGATATTGGGTCAAAGGAAAAGAAAACATATATAGTGTGCATCAAGTGTGTGTGTGTCTGTGTTTTTGTGTGTGTACTTACATATGCTACTACTTCTGATCCATGTCTATGGAAGCTGCACTGAATCCCCTAACCCATCTAGATTTAACCCATAATTTATGACTTTTCAAAATGTGTGACTGTGAACCATCTGTAACATTTCTAGTTGATTTCAGCAGTAAATACAATTGATGTTGTAGACAAGTATTATCTAACCAGAGAGGCAATTTTTTTTCATGTCATCTGTGAAAGAACACACATTACAGGAATTATTTAACAGGAGTCTGAAGGGTATTGGGTGGGTGATGCCAATGAGGAGGGGGAGAGGCATAAAGACTTGTTTACATCACAAAACCCAATGCATTAACAAATCTAATGTCAACTGGTGCTAAGCGTGTCCAATACCTGGGGAAGCATTTTTTTTTTTTTTTTTTTTTCCAAAAAGAGGAAATGAGGAAGAGAGAATGGAGGAGGAGGCTTCCCACATGTTTGTCCTAGTCCCTGTGATATTTACAGCCATGATTGGATTTAAAGAACATACGGTGAGTGACCTTTTTCTAGTGAGCACTTTGCACACTGAAAGTTGCCTGAACACCATCACAGCATCTGATCTCTCACCCACATGTTCCAATGTTTGATAAGACTTGCAATGGGTACCAGCCGCCGTGGCGAAGTGGTTAGCGTCGCGGACTCCCCTGGGCTGGGAGGTCGTGGGTTCGAATCCCATCAGAGTCATGTGGGTTTTTTTCTGCCCCGACCGGCTCCTACCCAGAGTTGAGTTTGCTGCAGACTCAGTTGGGAAGACTGGGACCACACAGTCGAGTTTCATCCACTTAATGGATGCATCTCTGTCTCTCTGCCAGTTACACAATGACCACACATGCAGCTCTTCATGAGAACAGTTCATTCCAAAAATTTGTTTCAGTCTGAAATGTCTTATTTCTTTTAAACAACCCTTCACTTACATATAAGATTATATATGCACAATCAGAGTGATGATGCAATAAAATGCACAATCAGAGCGATGCAATAAAATTGATGTAATATGGATGATACTATATGGATGATACTTAAGTGTGTATATTATGGTTTGCAATAAAATTGATGTAATATGCATGATACTTTAGTGTGTATATTATGGTTTAGCTCAGTTCTATTTCTATTTTATTAATGCATATCTCCATGTCTGCTTGGTACTGTAGACATGGTTTCAAGTAGTCTGACCATAATTCACAACTTCATATTTATTATATTTACATTCATCTCCAATCTATCATTTAATTGTATGTGGTCATAATCTACCTATAGGAAGATGACGACAATTTTGTAACATTGATTTCAATGTTAATCATGGATTTACAGCTGATACAACTTGTAACATTTTCACACTCGGAATAACTGAAAAGATCTCGATTGTACTCATACTTGCTAAGAAAATGCTAACATTAAAGTTTATCAAGGGACACACACACACACACACACACACACACACACACACACACACACACACACACACACACACACACACTTACGCACTTCAACAACTGAAACTACCTTATTACATAGACTCACCTCCATATATATGATTTGAGTCAAATATCGTAACACCTGCCAGCATGTGTTGCTCTTTGTCCTCTCATTGTCCTTACAGCATTACTGTGCAGTTCTGAGATTTAATAAGAATGGTGAGACTGTTGGCTTACAAGTATTTAAACAAGGAGTGTATGATATCTGCGCATCACAAGTGCGCTGACTTGGCCCCTGCTACACACTTCACTCTGTGCCCTGTCCTCCACGCCCCACTGCTACTGGTGAAGGCGTTGCCTTTCTTTTCACACAATTTCTCTGCTCTCTCCACTGTCTAATCCCTCATTCCCTTACAACACACTTCAATCAAAGGAGCTCAACTTTCTCAAAACCTCCACAAACTTCATCTGTGTTTACCATCCACCACCCAGCAAAAAGAACATGCTGAAAGACACTACATTTTTCGATGAGCTGCCATCTGTATGAAAGCATTGTTCATCCTGCCTTCTTTATGACAGTATTTGTTCATCTCTCTGTGGCAAAGTGATTATAGCTGGAGACTTTAATATTTGCTATAAAGACAACACAGACGCATGAACAGAGAAATTTACATGTTTAATCCGATAGAATCTGCGACTGAACCCATGCATGTGGGTGGTCATATTCCAGACCTTGTGTTCTAGCCATGATCATTCATATTGTGCTATCCACTGACGTATGTCACGACCTCATGTCTGATCATGTATCTGTCCTATGTAAACTATGTGTTGAAAGATCTGTTACGCACTGCACTGTCATACTCATTTGCTCCATTCATAAGACTGACAGATCAAAATTCAAATCTGAATTAAACTGCATAATATCTGATACATGCCAATTTGATCTTAACTTTTTGTTGCATAACACACAGCACAACAAGTTAAAATCAAAGGCACACACACATGTGTACAAACATATACATGTACACATACATGTGCAGATACGTGCAAGCTGGAGCATACTCACATAAGCCCATACATCCTCCCACACACACACATGCACTTCTGCACATGCATACACAAGCACTGCGCAAACACACAGACACAAACATAGACACATTTCATACATACACACACATGCTCGCTCGCTCACCACATACACTGGCACACACACATGGGCCTGTGCCCACACACCTATACACACACATAGTACACTCACCATACACACATACAATGATAATAATGGCACAACCAGTGTAAGTTAGACTCAAGGTCTGACCAGCGCATTGAGCAAATGCGTAGGTCAGACATCTGCTAACTCATAGCCACGAGACCCTCTTCTTAAATTCTCTAATCTTAGTCATTAATTCATTTATCCCTCAGCTTTAAATCACGTGCAGTGTGGTCTCAAAACTTAGCGGGTGTGGTGTAGCCTATATATGGACTAGTTGCACACAGTGACATCTTGATGAAATGGAAATGGAAGCTGAAAGCTGCATAACTTGCTAGACAGACATATAAAATATATCCCCCTTTGTCACCTTACAGTCAGGGAAGATAAAGCCACATCTTCTTGCAACACAGTCATCCAAGATAAAACGTGAGTGTCACAAAGCATAATTTGAAAGGCCTTGACTCTCCTCTGGTCTCACTGTTCATAAGCAGATTGTACAACTTATTTATACTGAACATTTCAGACTAAGTTCTTAAAGCTAAGACTAGTTTCTTCTCAACACGGATCTCAGCTAGCAAGACATGTCGGGAATTCAACCATAACATAAACCAAATTTTGAGCAAAACAAAGACTGAGCACTGTGTTTTCTTCCTCTGTAGAATCTTAAAAACTTCTGGTATCTTTCTGAATTTTTTTTTTTACAACAAAATAGTCACTATTCATATTGCATTCGTTTCTCTGACGAGTCCTTCAAAGCTACCACCACTCATTCCCACCCAACTTTGTCCAAGTTTGAACCAGCAAACTCTCAATTCATAAAGAGATTCTCCAGAAAATGGCAAAAAATATCATGTGAGCTTGATCCTATCCCTACTTCTTTTCTTTATGAAAATATTGGCACCCTGCTTCCCCATCATCACAATTTCTCAACAGGTCTCTCTTGAGTGGTTCAGCCCCAATGATAATAAAACTGCAATTGTGAAATCTCTTTCGAAAAAAACACCACTTGATCCAACTGAACTGAAAAATTTCCAGCAAACCTGACCCATTTCTTGTTTAAAAAAAAAAAAAAACAACAAAAAACAAAAAAAAACAACAATCTTCTCAGTTTCCACCAATCAGCTTACTGTGCTGGATTTAGCGCAAAAACTGTTCTCATTCATATCTTAGACAATATTCTGACATCTCTTGATGATGAAAGAGTATCTGTTCTTCTCTTCTCTTAGATCTGTCTTCAGCTTTCGACCACAACTGAGCAGATAAATCTCCTCTCATGTCCAAGCACAAACTCTTGGCATGTGTGACACAGCATGGAAATCTTTGAAACAGACAGCATTTTATCCTTATTAATGGCAAACCCTTTCTCAGACTTTGGCATTCCCAAGGGTTCTGTGCTAGGTCCAGTGCTTTTCATAACACCTCTGACTGAGATCGTAACAACCATTTCCTTCATAATGAAATATTCGTTGATGACGCTCAACTTGAGCATTCCTACACGTTACCTATAAAGTCCTAAGATACTGTCTCTGATACCAAACAATGAATGTCTAACAATAAGCTGAAATACAACAATAAAACAGAGGCTATCCAGTAAATAAAACATTCTGGGCTCATGCCCTCTGTCATAATTCGTCAACAGTCAAAGGCTCAAGGCCTCACCGACATCTCATTTATGTTAATTGTTATGTGTTTGTTCTCTTGGCTTGTATCTTGACTCTGTCCTCACTCTGAAACACCACATTGCCAAAATCTGCCATGCTTCCTTTTTTTGAACTCAGTCACATCAGCTCTATCAGATCTTTCCTAACAAACAGGCCACAAAAACATTGTCTTCCCGCATCCTGTCAAAAACAGATAATTGTAATGCTCTTCCCCTTGGTGCGCCTGCAGCCTTGCTTCAGCCACTATAACTTGTTCAAAATTCAGCTGTCCACCTTATCTACAAGGCGCCAAAACAACATCATACATCAGATCTCTTTAAGAAACTACACTGGCTCAAATTCAAGTGTAGGATTCAGTATAAATCTGCTTGTCGATGTTGTAAGATTATCACACATGAAGCGCCGGTCTAGCTCTCTCACCTCTTCGAAATAATATTCCTACTCCGTTCTTCTTCTGATGACAGAATATTTCAAATTCTCTCATATAATGCAAAGCAGCACAGCTCTGGGGCACACTCGTTCTCTGTGGCGATAGTCTGAAACTCGCTACCTCTCCAGCTAGGTCATGCCCCTTCCTTCATACTTTTCAAGTCTGCACACTAACACTTCAGGTTTAAATGCCAGCTGCACAGTGTCACCTGAATTATAACTAAATTACTACTTATCACTAGCACAAATTGTTTGTGTATGAACGAGCTGTTCACAGTGTTATACAGTGTATGCATGGTTATGTGTGTAACACTGTGCCAGTGTGTGTGTTACTATGTGTGTGTGTGAGCATCTGCCCATGTGAGTGCATGCATGTACTTATGGCTCATGAATGCCGAGCTGTGTGTGTGTGTGTGTGTGTGTGTGTGTGTGTGTGTGTGTGTGTGTGTGTGTGCATGTATGCATAAATATGTGTGTATCCATATATTTTAGGCATTCATTTGTTAAAATATAATTATAAAGCACCCAGTAGACTATGTTGTCAATGGGCCCTACAAAAACTGTTGTCATTAATGTCATTCTAAACATGTGTGCATCTGCGAAGAGGGTGTATGACCTGTTTGCCCCACTGTCTATGCTCTGTGCAAAAGTTTACAGTATTTCCAGGCCATATGGCATTAGTCTATAAACAAGACAACCCTCTCCCTATTCCCCAGAATTTCTGACATTACAGAATAAGGCTGACTTGTATAACACGGCACTGTAAAAAACACTGTATGGCATTTTTCCCTACCCATGATCAACGGTTGATTCATTTGAATATCTATTATTGTTCTTCATTTTCCATAAGTTTTACTTTAATTTTGAAATTAAACATTATAAACCAGATTTTGACTTTCGTTTTCCTTTTATCTAAAAACTAAAAAAAAAAGGTTGTCAATGACTGCCAACATTTTTTTTTAACAGAAAAAATTCTTGCCAAGGTACACAGAATGACATCCTGGTGTCTGAAGCAAATGACGCATCCATAACACACATTAACTGTGCTAAGGAACTGCAAAAGCATGTGTTAAAAAAATACTGACATTGATTACAGATCACAATCAGCCACCTCAAAACTGTTAAGATGTAGGACCACTAACAACATACATGACTATTTTTCAACTCCTATCTTTTTGACTGTGTGATATGATGCACTGGGCACAGCTCAACACGCTCCTAAACTTAAGGAAAAAGTGTATTTTGTTTGACACTACAAACACTTCCAGTTTTGAGAGCAAGTCAACAACTTGGATTCCCAATTTAGAAAAAAAAAAACAAATAAACTGCAAAACGGTGTACGGGCGTATGTTAGGGTGCTGAGGTAAGAAAAATTAAGCATTTAAAGTAACCCCTCTCAAAAAACACTTGAAACCAAAAGGAATTTTGGAATAATTGTAATAAATCACTGGTGCACAAGTAATTAATAAACCACTCACTGTATTTTTGTGAAAATGATACTTATTCAATGTGTGTGTGTGTGTGTGTGTGTGTGTGTGTGTGTGTGTGTGTGTGTGTGTGTGTGTGTGTGTGTGTTGTTTGTTTTGTTTTGCTCTGGTGCATGCAGAGAGCGCTTTTCATTGTCAACACAGCGCAGGCCTCCAAGGGTGGTACAGGACTGCTCAAAGGGCAGGTGAAACAGTGCTTCTCTGGGTCCTCCCCAGCACCTTCGGGTGTTTCTTTTTCTTTTTCTGCAGAGAGCACTTTCTCAGCTTGCTGTACAGTAGTGAAGAGCCAGAAAGTAATAAGCAATGCAGACCTCTTCATAAAGTCTACTAAAATATATTTGGGGAAAAACCAAACAACAAAAGGCTACCAGACAGAATCAATTACAGACCTTTTTCCTTTTCAAATTCATCAGCTGTTACATGTTGTGTGTATATATATATATGTTTGTTAGTGTGTAGTGTGTGTGTGTGTGTGTGTGTGTGTGTGTGTGTGAGAGAGAGAGAGAGAGAGAGAGAGAGAGAGAGAGAGAGAGAGAGAGAGAGTGTGTCTGCTTGAGTATGTGAGTATACAATGAACGTGTGCGTGACTGTGTGCTCTTATAACTTTCTCCAGACTTAAGGGGAGAGTATATTTTATTTGACATCGCAAGACTTCGCTTTGAGAGCATATCAAGAACTTGGATTCCTAATTTAGAAAAAAAATCTACAAAAAGGTGTATGGCATATGTTAGGGTGCTGAGGTAAGAAAAAAATAAGCATTTAAAGTAACCCCCTCAAAAAAAAACACTTGAAACCAAAAGGAATTCTGGAATTAATTATAACCGATCACTGGAGCACAAGTAATTAATATACCACTTACTGTATTTTTGTGCAAATGATACCTATTGTGTGTGTGTGTGTGTGTGTGTGTGTGTGTGTGTGTGTGTGTGTGTGTGTGTGTGTGTGTGTGTGTGTGTGTGCGCGCGCTGGAGTAAGTGAGTATGTTTGAACGTGTGCATGAATGTGTGTTCTTATATAACACAACATCAACAAATATGCTGCATAATCATCAATGTTTTAAAAATCTCAACAGTTAATCATTTTTAATTTTCATAGTTCCAGAAATACATAAAAGGAAATTTCTTTCTAAAAAAAAAAATAAGAAAAGAAAATTGACACCTGACATATTTATCATGACTCTCAGGTACAGTAAGTGGTATCTATTGCCTATCCTGTCAAAGCACTTGGAAACACTAGTAGCCATAGCACAACTAAGAACACAGATGGGTGGTAGAGCAGTCCTGAGGGCTCTTTGTCAATCTAGAGCATGGAAGAAATTGATCAGATCTCTTCATGTAACTCCCTTGCTTTGCTGCCCAAATGCTGTTCAATCTTCTCCATTGGCAGAAATCGTAAGCATGCCCCAAAAGGCAAGCAACAAAACTTGATTGATTTTAAGAAAAAGCTTTTTAAAACAGGAAAAAAAAGAAGGAAAATAAAAGAAAAACCTGAGCTGGAATGTCGGCATGGAGATCTGAAAAAAAGGTATTATAAGAGCATATACTGAGCATTATCGTTTCAAGTCTTGCTAATCCCATTTGTCTGTATCATTAGGTACACTGTTACATGACGTGATAAAAAATAGCTGCCACAGAACACTTGTGAGCCACATAAAAGTATGTGCAATTAAAAAAATGTTGTGCATACAGTGTAATTAAAATTTAAGTGTGATTCCTAATTTGGAAATAGATCTCTTACAAACAGTAAAAACAAAAAAAAATACAGAAAAAAAATTTTAATCCCTTGACTGCTAATGCTGTACTTCAACGGAACAATGCAATGCAGCAACTTGTCGGTGACTATCAACCAGTATGTATTTTTGTGATATTGGGATCTGCGGCCACACATTAAACAGCACTCGTCTTACAAGCCGGTTTGGCAGCTACAGTCAAGTGGCTAAGACAGTCTATCAGGAGGGTCTTCACTGGATGGCTGAACTGATTTTTATTTGTTTTAGATGGGGTGGACAGTGGAGAGGATGTGCAAAAGTATACAAAAGCATACAAACTTTAGCATGTGTTTGCATAGACCTACAATCGATCTTTCACACACAGTATGTGTACTTTAGGTCTAAGCATGACCTTTCACATGAGTCATTGAGTGACTCCTGATTTTTAAGGTCACTTTCAATTTCAATTGCTAAAAAACAAAAACATATTGTCTGCATCGCACACTGAGTGAAATGTCTACATCATGTATAGAAAGTTCCCATGTGTAACCCATAAATATGAGGAGAGAAGTATTTGACATGCTGGCGTGACTATGAAGAGGCATCAGGTCTGGTCAGTGAGAGGAAAATGCAAAATTTTATGTGTCAAGAGTTGCCATACCCAACACCATACAACCATTCTTTCACTGTTGTCTCTCTCTCTTACACACACACATTCTTATCACCATCACTTTTATATTATTTTCACTATTGTCTTCGCCTTCTCACCTGTTTTTTTCCTCTCTTTTTCCTTTTTCTACCCTTATCAGTCTGGCGGATAATGGCAAGACGTTCAGATACTGTGTTTAGAATTTTCGTATCATACATAACGGATCATCACTAAGTCGGCGCCTTCCCCCCTTTCCTTCCTCACTCAAGTCTCGTATCACTGACAGGTTGCTGCAACCTTCTCTTCTCCTTACTGGTTTCTAACATTAATCCTGGTTGTATTTTTTGTTGCCATGCGTTTGCAGGTGGCCGATATAACTTCGCATATCAGCGTCAAAAGCTGAAGACCTCAAAGATCAAAGAGGTTGTCATGTCTGATCCAAACTACATTACGTCATACTGCACATGTTGAGAAGTCTCTGTCTCCTTTCACAGGAAAAAAAACTCCCATCTATTGACTTTCAAGACAAATTTCAAGTCATATTCCTCTGACAATCCGTCAATCATATTGACATCACAAACACGAGGATTAGCTAACCTTCCAAAAAGAGACAGCCAGCCCTAGATTTTACAGACTCACCATGCCATACTGAAAACAACAGATCTTCAGCCTGTCAGCACACCCATGATATTCTCACATGAAATTTTGAAATGGCATGTAAAATTTCACTCTCATACACCAGGCTGTCGCGCACATGTCGTTGCAGTGCCAAAGTGCTAACAGGTCCACCATCACTTGAATATGAACAGCAAAAGTTGACACGGTGACCATCCACACCACCAAAGTAGATTTGAAGATGCGAATTGAATTGAAACAAAAGACAAAATGTCCTCACATGATTCAAGGAAGAATAGACTTATAGAGTAACTTCCCTTTGTTTTACTGCAAATGTTGGCTCCCTACATGCTGCATTCATTGTATCATGCAATCAGCAGATAGAAAAATGTCACTGAAGGTGAAGCAGAAAGTTGTAGTCTAATCACTAAACAGTAAAATTAGCTTAACAGTTTTTTTTCTTTCTCACAAATCAAAAACAACACTTTCTCATTCATTATGAAAGTAACTCCTCATTCTCTCTCTCTCTCTCTCCCCCATATATATACACACACATACATATTGTATACACTTATTCTTTGACAGCACACTCATACAGTGACACATTGTGATAATAGAACAACACACACACATAATGACAGACACCGATACATAACACCCCCATTTTTTGTTTTTTTTTTCAAAATCAACTAATGCTGAGTGACATACATACAATTTTACACAAACAAAACACACACACCACACTGTCATGAAAGTACACATGCACACATACACAACATACACTATACACACATGCATGTACTCTCTCTCTCTTACACACACACACACACACACACACACACACACACACACACTGTCATATCACTCTCACACATACACGCACGTGTACACACACTCTCATACATACATGTATGAATTTTATAGCACTGGCCACACACACCACTGGCTATCACACACACTTTGACAGTCTATACACTTCGAGTGCTCTCATGGGTAAAAAGTACAATCACAGCTAATTCAGCTGCTTGCTGTTAATGACTGTTTAAAATTGCAAGAAAATACTGAGGTAATGAATTCGGTTTGTCTCAAGCCCTTACTTTTTGTCCCATCATTTTTAGCTGCCAGGGGACATGTGTCCCATTGTTATTGGAAAAAAAATTGAAACTCTGAAACAGTTCTTTTTGGCGTGTAAAACTCAGTGTATGCCAAAGAGAGGAATGCTTAACTGACCCAGAACAACAGTAAAAGAAATCTATTTTTAAGACTTGAGACTATGCACTGCTTGTACAATGTATTCCTTATATTTTAACATGATAATCATATGCCAATGCTTGGTAAAATCAGTTAAGATGAATTACAAATTCTGTTCACTGTCTCAATGCTTTGCAGTACTGTTAACGCTTGTTTGCCTTGATTGTATGCAAATAGGTAATTGCATCACCCAAGTATTTGACTACTTAGGGGAGAAATTTCTCTTCAATTGATTAGCAGTTTTTTCATCATCTCATATCACTTGTTTAGTTGTTATGATTCCACTACACACCTGAGTGAAGAAACAAAAGTAAAGAAAGAAAATGTGATGTATTTGTGTTAGTATTCTTGAATGTCAACTGAAACCTCACTTTCCTAAAAGTTTTGAGGGCAAGTGTGAGGCCTCACCAAGCTTGAATACTAGCCACCAATCCACAAACCAGTTCTGCAACCTTGGGGCCCTGTTTTCCACAACTGACCCAGCCTAGGAACAAGAATCCATGCTACTACTGCCTGGCCAACCAACTAACCAGCTTTTAGTGGTGACATCAACACACAGGATCTGTGCCCTTCTCATCCCCTTGGGCAATCCAAACAAAGCTATACATGTTCTTGTGTACCCATTTAACTCCATCTCTCAGATAAATGTGACTGTTTTTAGGACCCAATAAAGTGAGAAGAGGCCAGCCCAAGCAAGACCAGACTGACCTTTGTTGAATAACATCTTTTTTTTTTTTTTTTTTTTTTTTTTTTTTTACACATTTCAATTTTGTATTCTATTTCAAAGTACTGAACTTCTGTCGCTCTGTTTTTCATGCATCATGTCATGTTTGACCATATTTTATTAGTGTTTCTGTTTGTCACTCGCATCACTAGCACTTCCATGTGCATAAACCTGAAGTAAATTACACCTGTGCCATTCTTGAGTATTTCAATAGTACTAGAAAAATAAAAAAAAATGTCTTTCAATGACTAGTTCCAGAAAGTTGCTCCTTCCATCACAAGTAATAAAGAAGATGGAGTTGAATCTTAATATAAGAACTACAAAATAATTACATTTCAATTGAGAACATAAGTTGAGAATTTTGATGTAAGAACTATTTCGAGTCTGTACCCTAGAAGACTACTACTTCCCTTACCTTCCACCCTTATTCAACACAAAATGAGAGAAATGATGTCAAAGACTGACAAGGAGAGAGAACTGGAAGGAACTATACAAGACAGCAGGTATCAGCATGGAGATTCAGAGGAAAGGAAACGACACAGATTATATTTTTCCACACACACACACACACACACACACACACAGACACAATGTGCATGCACACACCACTCACACATATACACTCAAATGTATCTCTATCCCACTTTTCACTCATCTTCTTTTTTTTATATCATCAATGGCATGACACTAAGCCTGCTATTTAGTGGATCAATGTAAAACTTTCAAATAAAACCAATCCCTTATAGTCTGAATTGGTTCAAGCACAGCCTTGAAACAGAGCAACAACACATCTCAAGAGAACAGGATTCTGAAATTTCCCTCACTTGCCCTCTTTTCAATTCTTCAAACAGAAGTCGATCATGCAGGTACAAACGTGCACACACACACACACGCATGCACACATACACACTCATCCGTTCTCTTGAGAAAAAAAGTTATTAAAAAAAAAAGCATGAGAGCAACCTCACATGTGTGTATCTGTGTGAGTGTATGTAAATGTTTCTATGTATGTGCACATGAAAGTGTGCAAGCCTGAGTATTTCATGTATGCAAATGAACTGTACTATTGTAGGTTTTTGTACACATCTGTGTATGTACATTTCCACTTATCCATACCTTCATGTTTCTGTGTGAGTGAACACTTCAGCAAGAAAGCATTTCAGCAAAAGAATATGATGTGAATGAATTGATAGAACCAATATGATCAGATGTGTCTGTGCATGTGTAGGCATTATGTCAACATGTGCAAGTGTGTGCATGTTCTAATCTTCAATAATGTAAATGCTCAAGTTCTGCATTTGTATACATTTGCATGTTATGTACTTGTGCGCAAGTGTGAAAATATTTGGGAAATCATACATATGTGTGTCATTTCAGCAGAAAGATGACAGTGAAAGTTCAACATGATTTGCTTCACTCTGAAGACAGACCAAACCTGTTTCAGCTGCTTAAACCCCCCTGTTATCTAACAAATATATTTTCTATCAGTAAACTTGCACAGGAAGGGACGCCCCAGTTGATAAAAGCACACCACTTCAAAGGAAAGAATCAAGGGCTTCAAAGCGGATCAAGATGAGTGGAGAGAAAGAAGAAACATACCCTTTTGTCCCTGTAGCTTGGATCACCCACAAGGCTGCAGTCGGCTTACACCAAAGGATCTTGTATTCAGTCCTCGGTAAAGGGAGGTCTTAATCACAAATCTAACAACTTGTCTCTTAGAGGGGGGTGTTGCAACAGATTTGTGGGTGCGTGAATCTGCTGGATTCTTTTTACTTTGATTTCAGTCCAAAGGAGATGGGAAGAGCAGTGGGTTAACCCAGTCCTTGTGGGGGGGAGCAGAAGACCACAGGTCAAGATTCTAGTCCTTGGGCAGAAGAGATAAAACTGAGGCACATCCTCATTGAGGTGTCAGATACCTCATCCAGTCCTTTGCATGGATGCTGAGGATCTCAGCTAGTCCGATTTTACAGGTACTGACCTCAAACTAGTCCCATTGGAGGGCAATCTGTACCCTTAAGCTTGTCCGTACTGGTAGGTGACACACCCAGATAAAGTTCGCATTGAAAGGTTTAGCATACTCACAGACGACACAAAAGAGAGCAGAGATGAGATAAATTGGAGAAAAAAAGTTCTGCACGGCGCACGACACTTAACACAAACTGTCCAGATGCATTTTTTATACCCCCTGATCCAACTACCCCAGGTAAAATGAGGTGTATAGAAAAAGTTCTTGCAAAGACCCGTTGACACGGCGTTAATCCCCCATACTGTGGCTGAATATCATTTAGACACATATCTCCAACCCAGGCTGCAATTCAGCACTGTCCACGAGGCATGAACTCAACATCAAAGTTCTTTTTCACTTCTTCAGCATATTCACTAGAAATGTTTATGGCTTTGTTTGTCCTTGTTTTCTTCTTTTTCTTTTTAATTCAAGTGCTATGGAATAGGACTATTCCTGAATTTGCACATTTCAGCACAATAGCCACTGGACCTGTGCAGTGTATTTGAGCAGGAAATCGTTTGATGTTTCAATGCCTCCGCAATCATGTGTCAGCTTTGTAGCTTGCCATCTGTAAGCTCACAGCTTCCATGATCAAAGCTGGGAACTTGTTTACCACCCAACATGTGGGTTAACCTGGCAACAGACTCAAAAACACAGATCTTACAGAAAAGCACTACACTTGTAAAGGAATAAATATCTCTACCCATTTCATTCTGCTCATTATATGTGGTCTTGTTTGACGAAAACAAATGTGGGCTGCAATTTTAACACATTTCCCCACTTACCCACTTTTTTGCTGACCTACCCTACACCTGACTCAACCCAGCTTGGTGTAATTCTGTCCATGCTTTCACCTCAAAATCTACCTGCCAGCCCGAATGGCATTCTGCCTCCTTCTCCACTGAAGTGGAGCACACTTCTAACACAACAGAAAGCGGACTTCAAGAAGTGATGAGAGCGAGCGACACACTTCTCACAGCAGAACACATCACGTTACTCCATAGCTGCGGCGGCAGTGGACCGCGCAGCTCTGTGATGTCAAGGCTGCAGTCGGCAGAGCTAACCTTGGGGCCAAGTCAGGACGTCTCATGAAACGACCACGATCTGCTCTCCAGTGCGTTGTTTGACCAGGGCTCGTTCAGCATTGCGTGCATGAGTTTTGCGTGCCTTGCGTACAATGGCGTTGATGTCCACACTTTCATCCACTGGGAACAGCTTGCAAACAGATTCTCCACATCGAGGGTCTATCTCCTGCGCCAGGTCCACCAACACAAAAACAGGACTGTTAATCAAGCAAGCTTACATATCAACTGTACCTTCTCCTCTTATCCTTCTCCCATCTCCTTTTTTCCCGTCCCACACAGCTGATGAATCAAACAAGAGACATCTATACATATACACACCCTAAACATTTTTTTGACCAGATCAGGCAGATGTCAGTTTAAACATTTTTGATAACACAAACAAGTATACCCCATGAGCTTTAATCACACTATACTTGTTTTTCTGATGATGAAGGATTTCCAGAAATCATTATTAAATACACAACAGAGCATGGACACATACCCCTAATCACACACAACTATCAATTCCTGGATGCACATTTGCACAATGCAAGAACACACAGCAAATGGAATGTAATCTTACACTGAAATCTCAAGAAAACACTATTTTTTGTGTGTACAAAAGGACATGTTTGTTATCACATCCTAGTTACACCTGGTATCAAATTCAGCCTTTACACATCCAAAACCAAATAAAGATGGAAAAATACATGTGTACTTGGGGTAACTAGATCTTATGATCCTTTTCTGTCAACAAGTGAAACAAATTTCCCTACTAACATCAGATACAAAGCCTTTTGTTCATCACTCGAAAACGTTATGCCAAATTAACCACAGATATCTGAAAATGTTCTGAATCAATTGTACATTTACTTTGTTTTCCGTTTTTTTTCTTTTGGTATGTTGTTAGTCAAGTTGTTTCTGTTTTAATGTTAAATACTCTTCAATCTTACAGAACAGGATTCCTTTTTGTTCAAATTTTACAGCTGTACTCATTACGATTCTTTGATGCATGCAAATCACCAACTCTCACACCCACATGCAGACATACTCTCTTTTCTGGAGTATTATATCTATTTGAATGAAAAAATTAAGACAAATCTGTTAACCCTCAACATTTTTTGATGTACCTTTCCACAAAAATCAGTGCATTACCCGTTGAGTGCCTTTAAGCCGTCAGCTGACGCCGTAGTAAAAATGTACTTCCAGTGCCTATGGGCCGTCCACTGACGTCATGCATTTTTCTTGAATTTTCACTCGTTACTATTCCTATCAAAAATGACTGAAATAGAGTGTGCATAGTAAGCCTTATATGTCTACAGTTTTAAAATAATATGCAAATGACCACACGTGAGGGGAAAGACCATTTTTTTTCCTCATCACTGACTGGAAGACCAGCCAGCGCGCTTTGTCTCGCTTGCAAAGATGGTGGCGCAACCTTCGACAAGCGTAGCGACCAAATCAACGTACTTACACAGCTGAGCGGGCTCTGCTAATCATTTTTGATAAAGATAATAATCTTTTATTCAGCGACTCACTCGAGCATGAAGGTGAGATGATGATAGTGATGGAATTGCTGGCCATATTCGTCAGTTATTGAGTCGTGCTGTGCGATCTCAAGAGTGGGTTCAGCTGACTGGTTACCAACGTCGAACGAGCTAGCCTAGTGTGTACTCTGCACTGCGAGCGAGTGGCCAGCGGTGTGTTAGTCAGCGCGAGAGGGGAGCGCAGCCTGCTCGCGGCGTGACACGGGCAGCAGAAAGGTAGGGGAAGAGGAGGAGTGAAAGAGAGGGTTGAAGTCCAGCAAGGAGGCGTGGTAGGGGGAGGGGGGGCGTGGTCGTGAACTGACCTGTCTGCATGAGGTGTGAGCATCTGGATAGACTTCTAGACTGTTTTACTTTCATTTACAGGTGTAGTGTGACAATACAACTTTATTTTCAACTTTTTTGCTTTGTGTTTCTTTTTTGGATGTGAAGCTGTAATGGTAAATACATATGCTTTTGATTGTGCAAAAAAATCTATCCAAATCTAAATGCCTAAATATTTTTTTATGATCAAAATAAAACAAAAGAAGCCCAGATTCAAAATCTCCATTCAATTTCCTTCAAAAATCATATATATTTCATTTTTATATCTGTTGTAGTTTCTGAGCTATAATTTTTTGTCAATTATTACCCCCAAATCATTAGATTTCCCTGGCACTGGGCCAGCCTTTGTTTTGTAATATTTTTCAGCAGTGAACGGGTTAAAAAAAGGTACAATTCTCTCTCTATCTCTCTCTCTCTCTTAATAGACTGAGATTAGGGGCTTTCAGCATTTATTTCCTTTTTTTCTTTTTTTTTTTAAATCAAAAGGGGAGTGTGTGTATGTGTGTGTGGGGGGGGGGGGGGTTTCACTTTTCTCCCCTACTATCATAGTATCAACCATCAATGTGAAGGCTTAGAGTAGGGATCAAGTTCTTGATCTAGCAGTATCTACATTAAGAATAGGTTCCTCCAGAGCAGTTTCTTTCATATCTAGCTTAATGGCATATTCTGGGATGAATTCCTGTTCTCTGT
Organism: Conus betulinus; assembly: GCA_016801955.1. Taxonomy (NCBI): domain Eukaryota; kingdom Metazoa; phylum Mollusca; class Gastropoda; order Neogastropoda; family Conidae; genus Conus; species Conus betulinus. The sequence continues at coordinate 579,630 of JADBJO010000073.1, forward strand.
TTTTTTTCCCTCCCAACAATTCAGGACCTGTAGCTCTAGCTGTTGTTCCTATCTATCAGTATGTTGTCTGAGAGCCTGACTCGTTCAGATGTGGTTTTTCTCCTCAAAGTTAGGAGTTGACACTCTTTGGACACAGCACTGAAACTGGCACACAGAGACAACCTATTGTTACATCCCACAAGTGCCCTTATCACTCAAAACAAGATTTGGGGGAGAGAGGAAAGGAGTAATCTTTTTTAAAAGCTCCTTGTATTTGTCATATTTTCGCCTAATTTGCGTACAGAATTCTGTGAAATCATACAAGTATATGGGGTTTTTAAAGTACACATATAAGAATGCACTAACACCTACACCTACACACACACACACTCACACACACATATGCAAACCACAGACACAGTGACATGCATACATTTATAGTTGACCAGTCAGCAATTTCAGCAAAAAAAAAAAAACAAAAACAAAATAACAAAACCAAAAAGGACAAAACTCCGTATGATAAACAGATCTAATTCATCAGTGTTAGAAGACCTGGCCAATAACACCAACTGAGGAATTACTTGAGCCATCAAACCATGTAATCTGATCCTACTTTGTAGAAAAAAAAAAAAAAAAAAAGAAAAAAAAAAAATCTTGATCTTTGTGCTCCTCTGACACCACTACATACTAGCACAATGAATCAGCCACATCAAGAAAGGAATCCACAGATTACGCCCAATGGCTCAACACTGATCAATCACTGCTGCCCACCTGTCCATCACGGCCAATTTTGACAGGCTTGTTGTTATTCCAGGGATTGTGCAGGTGGTTGGTTTTTGTGAAAGCCAGCTCACGTCTGTCAATAATAAATCACCAAAATACAAATGACAATGATGCAAATAGTAACAACAAAAGCAAGCAAGCAAGCACACACACACACACACACACACACACACACACACACACACACACACACACACACAAATTACTCGCACACATATACACCTTCAAATATTAAAAACTTGCCTTTTCATGTGAGAGACCAACATTTCTTTTTGTTTCGCTAACCAAACTGTATCATTAGGCAACAGGTGAATAATAATTAACTCAGATTACTGTATTGTAATACATGCTATATTACCAATTACAGATACATTAAGATTACTGCATTGTGTATTTTTATCTCCATGTTATACCAGATTTCTTTCAAAGCAAAGCTAAGGTGCACTCTGTGGAGAGAAGAGATGTTGCTGCCTATTTTCTTCTGCATGTCCTTTTGTTTACCTACCAACATGGACTTTTCCATAAACTTTTACAAAAGATAACTCTCTTGTTGCCAGAGGGCAGTTAATTTATATAGCAAAATGCACATGGAATCACGGATTAGAGTCATGTACAATACTTACAGCTTAGATCATGTAAGAGTCAACTGATTTTTCTCTTCTTCTACTCCTTGATCATATGCACAAAAAAGTGAAAAATCAATGGCCTGTGCAGAAAAAAAAAAAAAAAATCCACCAAAGCACCTCACCAATGAACACAGCCAACATCTCAGCAGATAAACTGGTGTCTGGGAAAAGAAAGAAGAGGGAAGTAGGTATGGGTGGAGGGGGCAGGAGGAGGAAACTGCATTCCACAAACCTCCCTCAGCTACTACTACAAAAACAACAAGAAGTGTGTGCCACAGCATGAATGTCGCAGAAAGGATGCATGTTTGAAACTACCTGCTTTCAAGAATGTGCTGAATTTGTGTGTATGTATTCAGCGGCAGTTCTTTATTAAAAGAAAAGAAAAAGCATCAACTTCATTCCCATACTATCAGTTCTCAAATGACATTCTTATCACCTTACTAAATAAACAAAGAAGAATGTATTAGCATCTTGCCAGATAATAGCCTCATGCAAAAACAAAATAACAGAAGATCCTTAACTTCATAGTTTATTCATGATGAATTATTATTTCCACGAACGCAAGTTTTCTTTTTCTTACAAGTGAGGTCAGAGCCTTGCCTTTTGTCAGTCTCGAGCTAGTGTCCACTGTAACAAAGTCCCCACACTGTTCAGACGCCCATTACCTGCTAATCCAGTCCAGTTTGAAAACTCCACTGAGGGCACGCGAGTTCATCCCTTGGGGAAGAACCCACCGAATGGGTGGATGATCTTTGGTCGACTCTGCTGCCAGTCTTGCAAAGCCTGGAAATTGTGATCAGCATTTTTTCTTTCTTTCTTTCTCTATTTTCATGCACCTCATAACATGTTCACAAGTGCATAAACTGTTATATGTTGAAAAAAGTACTGTGAACCCTCTCATTAACCACCACCAACCTTGAGCCTTAAATGAGTATTACAGGGGTGCAAGTGGGAAGATTCTCATACCCTGAAAATGAATTGGGGCTATCCCACTGGACTGTGACCATCTCACCAATCCTGAAATTTATCATGATGTGCCATGATATGCAAAATAATGAAAGAGTTTGTTTTTTTTTTTCAAGTACCAACACAAAACAGTTCTGACAAAAAAAAACAGAATAAATATTGAAAATGATTTTTTTTTTCAGATCTTCAAATTAACTAGTAATCCACTACAGAACATTAAAAAGTACCTTGTTTGTAAAAGATCCTTTGGATCGTTTTAGTCCAAAGGATCTTTTACAAACAAGGTACTTTTCAATGTTCTGTGTTTTACCTTCAAGATCCAGCAATCATACTTTTATCTTTAGTGTGTGCACTAGTCTGCATACCCATCTCTCTGTCTTTCAGTCTGTTGGCAAATTTTAAAGAAAATGAAAAGAATGTAAAATTAAATGGCATAAAATTGTGACCATCCAATAAAATGGAAGGGAAAGCACTCTCAACATGTGTAACTGTATGTGATTCATTCATACCCAGCATGCCAGGACTTTTTTTTATGTTTTGTTGGTTGCCTTTTTTAAACGTCTTTACTCACTCTCCCATTCCCAAGTTCTTTCAAACAAAAGGTACAAATCAACTGTAACAGTTAAAATAATGCATACACAAATATGCAACATCATGCCTTGATGTGCAGATTATAGTCAACCTTAGTCAGACTCTACTAATGTTTCAATACTTGATTTTGATCGATCACCTTCTAATACCAGATAATAAATCAAAAAGAGTCTGAGAAAAAAAAATCCAATGCCTTTATCTCACCCATAACGCTGTTTGGACTTTGTTCTTGTGGTATATAAGGTTCTTTGTGGAGGTGGCCCCCCCCCCCTATGCCCCCCCCACTCCACCAGCATTAAAGACCACAGGGCATCATTAATATGTCATGGACTGTTTACATGAGTTGCCAAGTTGCATAGCAGCAAAGTTGATCTTCTCACACAGTCCGTGCACCAGATCATTTCATCTTCACCTAGTTCATCATAATATACCCACTTTAAGTGATTTTTTCACATGGCTGTTCATTTTTTTTTTTTTATTCCTCGTTGTCCTTTGTATGTATGCCAAGCTGGAAAACTTTTTTTTTAAAGGAATACTACTGTTTTCTTAAATCTTTGTATAAATATACATAAGTCAAAGAGCTAAACATTTTCAAACTCTGTGTGTGAAATGTACTTTTGTCATACTTAATAATGAATGATGTGTGTAAACTCTTTCTCTTCTTGTGTATAACTTTACATAGACACAATGAGCAAAATCAGAAACAAAAAAAAAGCAGTTTTCCTACCCTGAAACTTTCCGCTCTCCTTTACAGAAAAAATCAAGATGACGCTGTCACATTCCTGTCAACAAAAAAAGACATAGTAAGCATTGGCAGCATTAGATGTCTTGAAATTCTGTTTTATCATTTAATACTGAAAAGGTATATAAGAATATTTTTTTCTTGGTCAAAATGTTCAAAGCTTAATCTTTCACCTTTAAATTTCTTAGGTTTATCTTTCCCTCTATGACAGTCACTGCGGAATAAACAAACAAAAAACTGCCCCCCCCTCTGAGGATTATGGTCACCTGATCTCTTTCTTTTTCAATACAAGCGTGCCTCAAAATGAGACAAGTTTGAAACAACTTCTGATGTAAGTGACTTTTTTTCAAACGAGAACTGAACAATTAACATGAAAGAGAGGACTGTTAAGCATGTGTTCATCATTTGTCCAAGCTAAAGAAAATTTGTCAATCAAATGTCTGCCAACACTCTAAAGCTGTAAGAAAAGTCGTATATCATGATAATGTAACTCAAGACCCATACTGAAATTTCAAAATGAAGTAAAATCCCAATCAAATACCATGCATTAACCAACTATAAGAACTTTTTTTTTAATGACGCTATATAGGAGAGCACAGGATCATGGGAAGGAAGGGCAAGGGGAGATAATCGTGCTTATGTGTGTGATGTGGGGAAAAAAGACCTTTTTAGTGTCTGGCCTATTCTGCTGAACTTCAGTTGGATCACGTTTTCAGTATGCAGCATTTAAGAGACAGAGGGGGTGGGGGAACCCTTCACTCTCTTCTTAACATGATAACATATACTCTTGCAAACTTATGTTCCTGAATATGATAACATTCAGTTAAACAGAAATAAGGACACTTTTCAACATACTGAAATTTAAAAAGCCCTTCTCTCATTTTATCAAAATGGAGGAGTTACTGTTTTGTTCATTTCTTTCTTTTTTCTTTCTTTCTTTGAGTTATATGGCCACACTGTTCATTTTCATGCTTAAAAAAAAAAAAAAACCTTATGAAGTCTGTGCACACAATGAAACTTTAAAATGAAACTTGAAGTAGGTAGGACACTGACCGCGACAGGCTGCGTCAGTAGCAACAGTGCCATGAAAATCAGCCATCTTCCACATCTCATACCTTGACAGTTTCCCCCTTGATTGTTACAATGTCTGAACATAATAAAAAGAAACACCTTTCTGGGTCAGTTTGTGCTTCCTCTTTGTCAGTTTTTATAGAGTACTACACGAATTACGGCGTTTGAAAGATGGTGAATAATACAGGCTGAACATTGGTGAGAAAACTTGTTTAATGCTTTTTAATAATGGCGAAAACCCAAAGGCTCTGCCCAACCTTATCTTGACGACAATGTTCTACAATATAAGCAAACAGTCAAGTTCTTAGGAGTGTTTTTAACACCAAAGCTGAACTGGAAAAAGCATATTGGAAATTTGATAAATAAAGCTAGGAAAAGATCAAATTTGCTCAAAATTATATGTTGTCAACCATGGGGTCAAGACTGTACCGCACTTTTTTTACATTTATATACATCGTTAGTCCGATCAAAATTAATATATGGACAGGAAGTATACTTCTCTGCATCTAACTACCTTTTAAAGAAACTGCAAAGCTTAGATAGTAAAGCTTAAAATTAGCTTTGGGTGTTCCAGTGCACACAAACACAATGAAATGCTATAAGGAGACAAAATTTTACCTCTTAATGAACAACGAACGTTGGATGTGTCCAAATACGTGGTAAGAGGCCTATCTGTAAAAACTCTGTTACTGATGAAATTCTTATGGATTCCAACAAGGAATACCCCAAAAGGTCTAAAAATATATCATACATAGAGCCAATAGAAATTTCACTTGTGAGCTTATGTCAGAATGTAGTATTGATATTGATGCAATTTCGGAGGTTCCCATTGTTCCTCAAATGCCCCATGGGAGCATCTCAACGCAAAAATTGATGATGAATATACTACTTTGAAAAAAGATGACAATGTTAATATTCTAGTAAATGAAGTTCGAGAACATCTCGAAAAGACTTATCCAAATCATTTAAAAATATTTACAGATGGTTCAATAATGGAAACGTCTGACAGTGGTGCTGGATTCACTATACCATCCTTAAATGTGCAAAAGTCTTTCTATCTAGGCAGAGAATATTCAATTTATACATCAGAGCTATATGCAATTATGAAAGCTCTGAATTATATCTTATATGACACGCCAGTATCATTTTATAGTGTGCTATTTTGTGTTGATTCAAAATCAATTTTACAATCATTAAAGCACTGGAACTCTAAAATTAGAACTGATATTCTTTTTGAAATTAAACATCTATTACATCGTTTACTTTCCCAAGGTATAGCAGTTGATTTTTGCTGGGTTCCTTCACATTGTGGCTTAAAAGGGAATGAATTAGCAGACAAATTGGCAAAGCAGGGAGCTTGTACAATTTTTGAAACACCCTTTAACAAAGTCTTAAATTTTTCTCCGCATGAATTGATCCAGCGATTGGAAAAGAATATGCGGAAGAAACATCTTAATGAGAAATTATTCGTTCTGCCATCATGTCCAAGGTATCTAGCCAGATTAATTCATAAATTATGGTTAAAAATACATGGAATACAAAATATTCACCAGGTATAGTGTGTATATGTCAGGTGAATATCTCAATTCGTCATCTTTTATTTGAATGCCCTATACTAACCCCAGCTTATAAGGAGAAGATATTTTTATAAATAATTCTGACAATGTTGATAGTGTGGTAAATAACCCTTGCTTTTTTTTTATATTGCTTTGGTTATTGCTCAGTCCCCAGTTGCAAAACTATTGTGAAAAACGACATTTGAGATATGTGTGTTAATAGTGGTGTTTTTTTTTTTTTTTTTTTTTCTGGGGGAAGGTGCTGATAATACAATGGAATGTATATTGCAGTTTAAAGGTCTAAGATCATCTTGTGATGAAAAGACGTTAAATAAAAACTACTGAACTGAACTGAACATTGGTCAAAGAACCTGCCATAATCGGACAGCTTGCTGCTCCATGGAGGGGTTTCATGGAAAATTCACTAGGGACGCTGTAAAATGTATTGTACCTATCTATAAGTAAGCTTTTCTTGTTGGAAAAAGCTAGGCCTACATGGCAGTATTAAATTTGTGAAACTCTGTTTCAGATTTTAAGAAATAATACGAATTGAAAAAAAAGAGTCTTATTTTCAAGTGGCAAGAAAGCAAAAATCATTGAACATCAAAATGGTCCTCATTCCATGGAAACGCTTATTTTCTTTTCTTAAAGATACAACAGTCTATGTTTCCTAATTAGCACATGGTCTCCTTGTATCACGAAATGTGGGACCCCTTTTTCTAATATTCACTTGTTCAAATCATGCGGGAAGAGAGTAAGTAGGCATCTCTAAGAGCTGAGCAGAATAAATTTTCTTTACTGGACTTTTCTTCTGACAAAAATCACCAGGGTTTATAAAACTGCTAGCCATTAATCTAAGATAAATCAAAATATTAATGGTAATTCTGCAAGACTTTTAACCACTTTCTTTCTTTTGTCCCACATGAACCCAGACATATTCCCTCAACCTCATTTAGTTATTTCTTTTTTTCCTTATCCTTTAGATTCATTTTCTATCACTGTTAGCAGGTCCCTTTTTCTAAAGGAATGCATATTAATACAATGATCATCTAGACTCAGTTACGTTGTTCAGATACAGGACTAGTACACTGCCCTTAACTCACCTTGAAGGCCTGATTGAGTCTCGCCTCATTCTGGGGTGGAGTGGACCACACTCCTTTGGCTCTTGCTAGTGCAACATTCTCATGATTGTTGCTTTTTATCAGGAAGAAGCGAGCTCCACGAAACAGGTATTTCAATTTGGACAGGTGATTTTCTGCAACTAATCAATCTGTACCTTTAATTTGTAGTTTTTTTGTTTTAAGTCATCAAGTCACAAAACTGGTGTACACTTGTGCAATAAACAATATATATTAACACACAAATGAAAGAAAAAGTACAGCTAGGTGTACTTGGCAACCAACTTTTCCTGTGATTACAAAAAGAAAAAACAAACAAACAAAAAATCTACATCAGTAATGTCCTGGAAATTCTCGAAACATTTTTGTTCTCATCTTGAAGCTCAAATGGTCAGAGACAAATGCAAAAAGATCCATAGGCATGCACCTCCCCTCCCACTTCCTATTCTCCCCCACCATCCCCCTCACATACCTATCGATGAATCTGTGTAGTTAGGCGTTTCCAAACAAATAAGAGAAAAACAGTGAACGTACTGAGTGCTTTCTCGTCTTTCTCGGGTCCTTCACTGTTTCTGTCCCATTCGATGGGGGAGATTTCACGCCCTTCCCTACGTTTCTTTCCTTTCTCTGGCACCGCATCTCCTCCTCTGCCTCTGACACCACTTTGAAACAAACACACTCCTGTTCACAAGAGATCCTTCAATACTCATGAACTCTTGTATGATAATAGTTCTGCTCACAAATCCATACATCCAAATAACAAAAATGTTGACAATTCTGAAAGTAGTAAATGGTAAGGATAATAATAATCAAACATCAAAACAAAATAATCACAATTGTTCTATTTCAAGACTTTCATGTCAATCAAAACTGTTGCTAGCAGAATGTGCAGATACAGCTATGATTTTTTTGTTTATAAGTATCACCTTACTTGCTTTCAAATAAGCTGAATATGTGAACAATGATGCCAAACAGTTTTTCCAAACAAACACCCTAAAGTACCCGCTTCACAGAGTAATATCAGAAACTGCTTTCCAGCAAAATAATAAGTAGTGAAATTTACTGCCTTATTGAAGAAACTGGGTAAGCTGGCCATGCTGTAGAACTTAGTAGTACTAACAAAAAGGCTGTGAAGCAAGACTTTCTCCCTTCTTAAATTTTGTTTTGCTGCCAACTGCAACTATACATGTACATTCAAAATGCAAACAATTTTTAACTTAATGAAATTAAGAGTTTCTGAACAAACTGAATTTGGGTTGAAGGCCCCTCTGAAATATTAATCAAAAGTCATTCTAAGTTTAGTCAGCTCTATTCTACGCAAGTGGCAAGTGACAGTTTCTAGTATCACTATAGATAAGCATCCTTCTCTTTAGTGGCATTGAACACTGACACGACACTAGCATGGAAGTCATTTAGCACTCATCCACACAAAAATGAGTCTGATGTCACCATTTTGCCATCTGAAGTTTTTATTTCCTTAAGTTTGACAAATACTGAAGAAGTGGATCGCCTGTGACACATCACCAACAGCACCATATCTCTGCAGCAATGCCTACTGCATTATGGTCTGTGGTAAGCAGCTTGGCTGGACCCAGTTCCATTTAAGGGGGACAAATTCTACCTAAAGACCATGTCTTTTCAGAGGATCCACTGATTTTGTATGGGTGACATGTACTTGCACAGCAATGGCAAAGACACAGTTTTTGTTTCCCAAAGAATGATTTTAATCTCTTTGTTTATGGCTGCACACGCAACTAATGCAGGCCAGAACCTCTGTATTTCAAAGACACACTTTCTTACAAAGTACTGTAAGAAAAGTTTCTATATATTTTTTTTCACAATTTCCGTAAAAACGCTTGGAAGCATTTCTAATCCATTCAGCAGAACTTTTTTTCTTTTCCTTCCTCACAACGTTTTAGAGAGAGTTACAGAATAAAAATATTCCATCATCAACTGGGGGTGGGGAGAGGAAGAGAGAGAGTGAGAAAATAAAAACCTTGGGAGTGTCACATGGATGTCTAGGGTAGTGACAAAAGGTGAGCTTAGGAGTGAGGGGGGGGGGGGTGGGGGGTGGGAGGCGAGAGAAGATATTTCAACTTCTGGTCCCAGCATTAGAGTGCTATGTGTCAATCACAATACTTATTTAAATAAAAAGCTTTGTTTCCTTTTTAGACAGAGCATCCCATTCCTTTGTTTACAGAAGTATAATACACAGCCAGACCAAACATGTTCAAAATCTTTCACCTAACACTAATTATACACAATTACTTTGGTCCTGTAAACTGAACCCCTTTGAGAATATGATTTGTGGATTATTTGCACGTTTTTCCACTTTCATCTGAAAATAGTTTTCAAACAATGTCATGATTTTCAAATACTAAAAATCTTAGATCTGAGGGCAGATTGTTATGTCTGGTATATAACTGATATCCAGCCCCCTTCCCCTCTCACCCTATGCCTATCCCCAGCCATTAAGATTATCAGCACACAACATTCTTTTCTTAAAAAAAAAAACCAACAAACAAACAAAACCCACTGATCAAGAAGTTTCCATCCAAGCAAAGCAAAGTTACAAAGGAATGTTAACAAACACTTATTAAAGACTAAAAAATTATTTGGTAAAATGTGAAACATTATATACCACTTGCACAAATTCTATTTCAGCTTATTTTTGCCTGAAGACCAAAAGAACCCATCATATATGAAAGGAAATTAAAAAAAAAAAAAAAATCAGGCATGAAAAGAAAGCCATATACACTATATTTTTGCAAATACACAATTTCTTTCAGAACCTAAACTACTGACTAAGCAAGATCTAGATGTGCTGAGTGCATCTGCCATGCCCCCTTAAAAAAGAAACAGACAGACAGACAGGCAGGCAGACAGACAGAGAGACAGACAAAGAGAAAGAGCAAAACAAACATAAAGCTCTAACCTAA
>JADBJO010000073.1:595000-615000 GCA_016801955.1 Conus betulinus
TGAGCGCCCGCCAGCGCCCGGTAAAACACGTGGCAACAATGGACGCCGCCATGTTTCTCGTAGAAAAGGAAGTCTCGCGAGAACGTGACTTCCTTCTTCCTGGCCATTTACTTCCGTTTGCAAAAAAAAAACCGCGAGTCGATACGTGCCGTGGTTCTCGAGTTTCGAATTTTTTAAGTTTTGAGGTCGAAATGCCGTTTTTTTCACCGTGGCTAACCTCGAGTTCTGCCGTTCTATAATGAGATTTAGTGATGGAGATACTGTGTTTTGTAGGATTTACGGCATAAGACTTAGTGAAAGTGCTGGGGTAATGAAGCTTAGAGTGACCTAGATTTCGACTGGGATGAAGTTCCAGGTATGATGAACAACAATTCGGAAGAAAGTTCTGAAGATTTTTTTTAATTTCCCGAGTAAATGGCTCATGTGACATTCTTCAAACTTACGATATGGCAACATATATATTCGTAGGAATTTTAAAAACTATTTTCATTTCGTTATTTCCTTTCCTCTCTTTTAAATTAATTTTTTAATTGGGTAACCATGTTCAAATTACGGAGTTACTTACCTTGCCGACGGTTTTCGGTGTAACTAAGCTCAGATAAGTGCATACTGAAGAGGTTAAGCATGTTACATTCACAACCAAAAACAAAATGCATGAAACACGCAAAACAAGTTGTATTGGGCTAGTAGTGTGTGTTTACGTCTGCGTCTGGTGAATGGGCTTGACAACAGTTTGGGGACAGCAAACACTGAGCGTAAGTATTACCGTAAGTATTAAATCTGTGTGTGTGTGTGTGTGTGTGTGTAACGTAATGTAATGTAATGTAGAAGGATATTAATAGAGCGCTTTACCTCGCAAGAGCCCAAAGCGCATATTACAGAAAAAACATGATAAAATTATAATTCCTATTCAAAGCACACACACAGACATACACACACGCACACACGCGCGCGCACGCGTTATAAAACTCGCATACGCAGACAGACACGAGCGCGTTCAACGCTAGAAAACGCGCATAGTTGTAAATGGATAATAATAATAATGTATGGATTTTATATGGCGCAATTCTTGGGGTCAACTCATTGCGCTCAACAAACACTTAAACACTCGCACTGACATGTGTTCTCACACACACACACACACACACACACACACACACCCTACCGACACAGGCGCACTTATCAAGTTCATCAGTTCAAGTGTAAACAATACAGTTTTGCATGCAGTACATAAAAAGTCAGGTCAGAATAACAGACACAGCATTTAAATATTATGGTTGAAGATGGATATCGTTAATCAATCCGAGGGAAAAGATGTCTTTAAGGAGGTTTTGTGTGTTGTTGTTGTTGTTGTCTTCAATTTAACGTCTTTCCACATAAAGTGATATTAGACGAAGGTTTTTGTGTGTGTGTGTGTGTGTGTGTGTGTGTGTGTGTGTGTGTGTGTGTGTGTGTGTTTCTTTCGCCCTCTATCTGTCTCTCTCTCTTGCTCTGTCTGTCTGTTTCTCTCTCTCTCTCTCTCTCTCTCTTCGTGTGTGCGCGTTTTGTGCTCTCTCTCTCTCTCTCTCTCTCTCTCTCTCTCTCTCTCTCTTTCTCGCCTTGTCGGTCCAGCAGTACAGTAATTGTAATGTTGTTAATAGTCAAGCTGACCGCAAAGGGCCCTATCAGGGCTGACACAGCAGTACAAGTGGTCAGTAGTTTCTGCAAAGCCACTTTCTTGGCTCTAGGCAGACCAGCATTACACATTCCGATCGGCACAGCGTGTACCTCGCCACAGTGAAGCTGGTCAGCGCTGCGCGTATCTCGCCACAGAGAAGCTGGGAAGGAATGTGCGGCGATGCGAGAGGGATGGGATGGGGGTGGGGAGAGGTGGGAGTGCTACTGCGGGGAGGGGAGGTTTGGGCGCTGGTTAAAAATAGGCGGGCCTCCCTCGCCGGCTAACATGTTTTAATTGCGCGCGCGCCGTGGGGCCTCAAGACACCAGTTGAAGGGGAAAGGCCTATAGATTATAACCAGCTTTTCTAAACAGACAAACTGTGATGGATCACTTCATAACTGAAAATAATCATTATGCAGAGCAGGTCCTAGCAGTGTCCCACTCTGTCAGCATCTCAGAGGCTGTAGGAAAGCAGTCCTCAGGCACAGGGTACAAAATGTGTTCAGGCAGGCAGGGTAAAAGAAATAAGAGCAGCTGCCTGTGTAGACAGTGTCCCTCAAAGCCAGCTCTGTTTACACCTTGTTTCCAGGTATATTACATATAAAAAAAAAATATCAGATTGTGACAGCTGCCTGCTTTTGTATAAATTTAGTGTATGTATATACTAGTGTGCAGTGTTTACAAAGAACCCAGAACTCTGAAAACGGAGACCAAGAAAAAAACTGTGTGAAGATAGATTCTGTGTCATAAGGAACCCAATCCTGTGTGAAAATGTAACCAGTTACCCGATTACAATCAAGAGTTTGGAGAAATCTTCATATACTTATGGACACATATGGTAAGTATATGCATTTTCCTTTAAGTTCACAAGTTTTTTCAAAATCTTGTGTGTGCATCTTATGTTTGTACATGTTTATCATGACATACATAAATAATTCTGTTGTAAGAATATTTTACATTCAATTCCTTTCCACATACACTGCCAACAAAAAAAAAATTAAGTTCAAGTAAAACTATCATAATTGGACAGTGTACTCATTTTCCTTTCAGAAAAGTATGCCTTGTATGTACTTTCTTTCAGTAGTTTGGATGCTAGAAATTTTTTTTTCATTATTACCCTGCACAACCAGTAAACCCCCTTGGCAAATGGTTACACCTGAGCATGAAAAGGGCATGGCACTCAAAGGGTTGAATTCACTCACAGAATCAAAAACATGGAACTTATTTTCACCCAATGAAAGAAAAGCAAAACAATAAGCATAAGCACATACACCAAACCACAAACTAAGCAACTGCAGACACATACTTTTGTATATACCTAAATCCAAAACTCCCAACCGACCTGCATTAGATCCTGTAAACTCTGATACAGCACTGCCTGCTTCGCTCTGCGTTTCAAACGTGATCACGTCCCCATGTCCTTTGGTCACTTCATCTTCCTCTGCACTCAAGCTGAGATTTACTTCTTCCTCCTCTTCAAACTCCTCTTCTTCCTCCTCTTCTGCCACATTTCACATAGTTGAAGCACACAGCACATTTCACATTGGCCAAGCACACAACACATATACAAGAATCAGCTTGCAGCCATTACTGTGAAAGCTTAGGCATCTAGCGAAAGAAAACTGTTTCTTAAGAACAACAGTACAGTAAGAAGGGTTAGAGCTATGAATATTTTATCTCCCACATCAAACTTGAATTTTGTTATTCATCATTGCTATGTGTGGTGATGGCTTAAAAATGCTGTCAGCAGAGGTACGAGAACAATCATCACACACACACACGCACAACACAAACTCACACACACTTACACAAACGCACACACACTAAAGCTTCAAGAATCTAGACATAATGGAGAAGAACAAATATACGTCGGTCTTGTCATGAACAAGAGCAAAAATAACCAAAGGATTCAACTTTCAAGGGATTGACAACACTGGCAGTCAAGATCAGTTGGCATATCTCAACTTTATTAGGCTAAACCTCAATTTTTTTAAGTGATTCTTAAATTTCTGAAACTTGTAAATCATGATTTTTCTATACTCAACGGATTCAACAAGGCACTGCTAATGCACCTCCCTAATTACTTGGGTAAGATGGGATGAAGACAAAAAGGTGTACATAAGTCCAAAAGAAATCAAAAGACACTGGGCGGTTGCAGTTGTAAACAATGTTCCTAAAATATCACTAGCCCTCTCTATAAACTGTGACAGCCTTCTCTATAAACTGTAAGTTTTGAAAGGATAAAAGGAAATTTTTTTTTTTATATAATTCACAAGCAGCTGCTGAATTTCAGTGGTTAAGAATGATAAAATGATACTTCGGCAGTAACACTAAGTATTTTGAGACTCCAATATATCCCCTTTCATTAACCAATCCATTAAGTTACCTTCATCTATCTCCTTTCCTTGCATTCCATAACAACATTCTGATATGATGACTACATTCTGGTACAATCAGCTTCTAAATTTTTTTTTTTCTTACACTGAGACACATAAAAAAATGCAGACACTGTCAGGGGAGGAGAGAAATCCATTAAATTCAGTTGTCTCCATCCACAGTTCTCACAGCTGGGATTCATCTTTCCAACAAAAAAAAAAAAAGAAAACCCCAAACGTATATACCTCTAGGCAGTATCATATATCCTCAGCTGCAGATATGGCCTATTCTACTACACGAGTGAAAAAACAGATATGACCTACTCTATTACATGAGAAAAAAAAGGGGTATGAATGCTTTTGCACAACAACAGACCATAATAACAAAGCTTAGAAGAAAATGCACAATTTACAGTCACATTCCTTTAAAAGCTCATTTTCAATGTACACAGCAGAAAGATGTTTGTTTAAATCACGGCTTTTCCCAATTCAACACATCAAGAATTATACCTTCCCCATCTTCTTCCTCTTCTTCAGGTTCTTCAATTGGCTCAGGTTCAGGTTTGGGTTTGCTCTTTGCCGGTTTTGCACTTCTTTTACTGGTGTAGGAGATTTGGAAGCTGCACATAAATCAACAAGAATCTGAACAGCAAGCTAAACAGAAATGATTTGCTGAAAAGAAGACTTGCTTTTTTACTTCAAGAAGACTGAAAATGGGTGAGGAGGTAGAGCTTTCACTAGCGTCCAACCCCCAGTAACACAAATGCCGGTGTTGTACAAATTTTTAAAATTTGATTTATTAGTTCAAAACTATAGTATCAAGTGTCACTAAAGTATACGACGCACCGCGTGAGTGAGAAGGAAATAAACAATGAACTCTCCTGATGACAACACTCTGTACAGTACCATTTAACGCATTAGTCAAGTCTTTTATTTTATGACATCTGATGGCATTTTTCATGTCTAATTTTGTGACATTAAAGAAGACACATTTGTAAAAACTGCATTTGCATGTTTTTTTTTTTAACATGCATTAACTAAAAATGACTTATACTCAGCTTTGCGTATTGTATTTTAGCAACAGGGAAAAAGCTTTTTAGTTCATAGATAACTGGGAAGTTCTCTATTTTCAATACCCGATACTTAACTTCTCAAGGAAGTTTTGTAGCTCAAGCACAAGTTCTTTCAAGAACTTTTTTTGACATTAAAACTTTTTAGAAAAGGTACAGCATAATATCATAATTAGCAATTCTGATTCAACAGGATTGAGATTACAAATTCACTGAAAATGTGACTTGTGATTGATATGACATCACTGATGCTACCTTCACGCCTCCCCCCCCTGTCCTCTCCCCCTTTCCTCACAGGATGATAGTGAACAAGTCGAAAAAGTGCACACCTTTGCAATAAAGACTTTTAGGTGTTCCCCTCCACACTTCTCATAAGTTTATGGTGAAACTGGAAGACACCCCCTCTGTATTTGACTCATTTTACCTACTAATAGAATGTGCAGGCAGTGCTATGAAATGCTCATTACATAACATGAATCTGGTCACCTAAACTGTGCATCAAATCTTAAAGAGAATTTTATGCAAGAATGGATTTGCTAATGTGTGGCTAAGCCTAGGTGCTGGTTGTGAGTATGGCTTTATCAATGAACTCAAAAACAGGCTTATCTCCTGCTATAAAGAGCATTAGCATTAGGAACTGGAAGATAATGATAAATATAGGTGGTTTTATTCTTTCAATCAATGTTTTTCAAGCAGAAAAATACCTATCATCTGTACTGGATAAATGACACAGGGTCAGTCTTATCAGATTCAGACTAAGGGTTAGCGGACTAAAAAATTTCAACAATGGTTTCAAAGTGAAGAAGATGGAAACAACGTTTGCCCATTGTGTGGAAATGGAACAGAAGCTGAAGTTCATCTACTTTTCAACTGCCCTGATTATGATGAAAAACGCAAAAGTTATGATATTCTAAATTCTTTTACAGGAAACTCTGATTAGAGATCAGTTGCATATATTCTTTCAAGAGACAATGAAAATGTAACGAAACCCAAGATTTGATTTTTAGCAGAAGCACCAAAGATAAGAAAAGTATTAACTGAACAGTCAGCAAATCCACAGATGATCCACCATCTATATCCACACACGCGTGCCTGCCTCTCTCTCTCTCTCTCTGTACATGTGTGTGTGTGTGTGTGTGTGTGTGTGTGTGTGTATGAGAGGAGGGAGAGTGCGCGTGCCTACACCCATGTGTGTGTATAGATTTGCATGTCTATCTCTGTGTGTATATTCCTTGATGATGCGTGGGTGTGGGTATATACTTTTTTGATAAAAGTGATTTGAGATCATTTACGATATAGCGTTATGACTGTTCCCCCTTGTCTAGAACAAGGGCTGTACAGCTATTGCACAACAAAAAAAGAAGTATCAGTGTCCCCCTTTCCTCACATACAATGCTACAATTTATATTATAATGATTAACAAACTTTTTTCTTTTTTTAACTCACTCGCTACCAATGTCCACATATGCGGACATCGTATGACGAAGCCTTCACTACCAATGTCCACATACGCGGATTTGGATTTTAAAAATTTGCGCTGTCCGCGTGACGTATCGGTTACGAAACTCTTTTCATTCATTCGCACTGTGTGTGTAGCTTGCTAGCCGACGAGAACAAAGGGTACCGTCGGTCAGCTCTGCTGCGTGAGTGAAAAGATGGCGTCGCAATGAAGCGTTTGACACAGTAGGCCTGATGAATTGTTAGTTAGCGTTGAAGACGCACTGGAAATGATCCGAACTGAAGGGTC
Source organism: Conus betulinus (assembly GCA_016801955.1). Classification (NCBI taxonomy): domain Eukaryota; kingdom Metazoa; phylum Mollusca; class Gastropoda; order Neogastropoda; family Conidae; genus Conus; species Conus betulinus. The sequence goes on from JADBJO010000073.1 coordinate 601,850, forward strand.
AGATATCGAAGAAGACATCAGCGATTCTTCTGATGAGGATTTTGACCCCTACAGTGGTGAGACAGACATGGATTCTGACACTGAAGTGGGCGCTGATAGTGGCAAAGAAGCAGACGAAAGCTGTGCCAGCCTCAACAACAAGTGTGTTTCATTCGAATACTGACGCTGAAATGGGGGAAGAAGTCGACGATTTGAGGGCTGTTTTCACTGGCGACTGGACTGATAATGTTATCTTTTTTTCTTCTCGATCATCCGTTCACAGGCACACCAGGTTTACTGAATGACTGGCCTGTCAACACTCAGCCTTTGCAGTTCTTTGAGTTGTCCATGCATTCCACAGAGGTGGCTAAAGAGAAATTATTACCACATAAATTGTGCTGTGTGTAAATGTGTCGTGTATGTTTTACACACGAAGTGAGTGCATGTTTTTTGCAGTGATCCATTCATGTATCAGTAGACTAGGCGTAGAGAGGGGAAGGGGTGGAGGGGGGGCAGGGTGAAGGGGGGAGAAGGGAGGGATAAACAAATTGAGTTAGTGATTATATGTACCAAGTATTTGTGCATTACTCTGTGTGTGTGTGTGTGTGTGTGAAAGTGTGTGTGTCTGTGTGTGTGTGTGTGTGTGTGTGTGTGTGTGTGTGTGTGTGTGAATGTGTGTGTGTTTGAGAGAGAACAGCTACACATGTTCATGTTTTGTAACTCTGTGCACGGGTATGTTTGTGTTTTTAGGCATATTTTCACCAATTTTTATTGCGCAAAAATCAGCTGAAGTTCAGGACTACATAGCATGAGCAGACATGAGTGATCAGCTCATGGCCTACATGACCATGAAGTGGTTGTTGAAGAAGCTGTTTTTCATCTTCTGACCTTGACTCTTATTCAGGGTACAACAAGCATCTTGCAATCCATGGTTTGCCACTGTGTGTGAAGCTGTACTCAGGATGCCATGTTAGTTGTCACCAGTGTTTTGTGCACAGTGAACTTTTTTTTTTTTTTCATCCAGCAAAAGGCACATTTTTTTTTGTATTTTCACATTCTCCATCACCTGCTTTTGATTCCATATTATATTTTCTGTGTCTTGAGTGACTCCAGCTGCGCTAGAATGTGATGTAGAAACATTTCTGAGCTGCTAAGGAACACTTAGTATATATATTTTGATAGGTGCAAAAGTGCTACAAATAGGGAAAGTTTTGAGACAATTTTCACCACCAAGATGGTTAGAAAGTTACTTTATTTTTTTGTTCACATATGGATTAATATGCATTGTATCCAATCATCAAATTTCAAGTGTCTGTCTGCTCATCTATAATTGTGAGAATTTTTTCCCTACCCTATACAAAACCCTGGGTATTCAGGGATTAGCAAGGGGAAAAACTCCTGGCATGGAGTGAATTAATCAAAGTACAGTTATCACTTTTTGTCCCCAATCTTTTCCTTTACTGGTAAACAATCCAGACATGAAAGCCTCACCTGGCGTGACTGACTTCTGTGGGGAAAATCCTTTAGGGTGTGACGCAGCCTTTTTGGCAGGTGATGGACCGTCTCCACTTCCGGACCCTCGTCCTTCATTGCTTGGTTTGTTTGGTGCAGTGCGTTTTCGTCGGCATTTTGGCCACTGGAGCTGTCATTTTTTGCTTTATCTCTTGATACACTTTTTCCTCGTGATGCAGTGGATGCTTTTGGTCTTCGGTGGCCTGAATTGACAGAAGGAAATATGCAAAAAGTTTAAATACTGACAGCCTATTATTTCTTTCCTGAATGTTTTGACTTCATTCACCTTGTTATAAATATTTTATGTTATGTCCCCATGCTTATATATTCAGCATTATGTTTACCATCATAAAATAAAATCACACTGATAAGAATTCTCACCTAAGCATTTAATCATCTTTAAAGACTATAAGGGGAAACATCTGTCATCATTTCACTTAACTTAGTTTGAAATCTCCATCTCTCTCTCACATACACACACACTAACTCACAAACACACAAATGTATACATAAACACACACAACTAAAAAGCACACTTTCTCCTTCCTGTAAATAAAGGCAGGGATAGAGGTAAGGGTAAAACCAGAGAGCTGTTCTAGGACCCCTGCTGTACCCAGTCCCTTATAATTCAATGGGCCAGGGAACTCTTTGAAATCTGCATCTATAAAAAAAAAAATAGAGAGACTTTCTATTTTCAGAATCACTGAAGCGGGAGGGTAAACTGTCCTTGAAGTATTGGTGGATACTAGCTGCAAAAAAAGGAGATCCCCAGGAAGCCATCAGCTCTGGTCATGCAGACATCCCTGAGACAATAAATGGATTCTCCTAGCACCAGAAAGCCGTTTCCAGGTGGCGGCACTGGGAGCTGAATGTTGGGATAATACAAAACGGCAATCACTCTAACCATATGAGTTCTCAGGCTGAGGGTGAAAACATTGACCTGAGCCTGGGAGTATGGCCTAGGAACAGTGTTAAATACACCTGGAAATGGAACCTGCTGAAAGGTCTTCCTTCCTGTTCCAGTTGTGACAGACTGTGATTCTGACAGGTGCACCTTGGATGGGACCTCTCCAAATAACAGCACTGGAACCTGGACAGAAAAAGGTTCCCCACCCCCTTCCTGACCAAGATATCATCAGAAAGCTTCAATACAGAAAGAAGGTGAGGTAGACCACACTTCTGGTTTTGAGGAATGAACTTGCATGAGAGAGGTGGAAGATGATGTCCATGGGGTTCACCGAGAGTATGCTATTTCACTCAATCACTGCCACACCTAGCTGAGGTGATGAGAGAAGGAAAAGATCTTAAACATGAGGTTGAAAGAAATGTTTGATACCAGCTAACGGGGTGGTTTCCAGAGAGAGTCCCAAGGCAAGGAAAGAATTCAATATAAGGACTGGACTAGAATTTCCAAGTAATTCTCAATTATCCTGGGGGTTAAGTAAATCTACTTGTACCCCACACTTTCTACTTGCCTATCCTCAGAAAGAGTTAAAATACCTATTATCAATGCACTCAGCAACTTAGCAAGTATGATCCAATAATGGCATGTTTTGCTCACATGTGATCAAGGCCCTTGCGAACATAATAAAATGTTAAGAAAAAATTATTTATTTGTTTACCAAGCTACCTTTCCCATTGTCTTTAAGAGCATTTAAGAAAAGAAGAATAGAACTGTCTTGTTTCCACCATTTACTCATTCCTGGACTGAACTAAAATTACAAAATCTTGCTCTCTGCAGGACACCATCTGCTAAGCTCCCTATTTATAACAACAATATAACTGCTTTGTCTCAGAGCCAGCGTGAATAAGCTCTCTCTCTCTCCAGAAGGCACCATCTTGTCCTTCAAAGACACAGCTCCCATAAATTTACCAATACCGGTCACGCTCAAAGAACCTTACCAAGCACGCAGATGTGTACAGGAAGCTGAACTGAGGTCAGTATCAAAGCATGGTATGAAGGGCCACAGATCTGAGACATTTTCTTTACTTATGCTGATCTATGAGGATGAAGATGATACCACAGACTTCCATTCTGATCTGAGACTGCATGACAGAGCTTACTCTATGCTTTTTTTTTTCATAGTATATGCCAGTACCAATCAGGTCTGAGAGGTACAGACACCTGCACTGTCACTTAGGAAATTTAAGCACCCCTCTTACGGATGCATGGATGAAACTTGACTTTGTGATCCCAGTCTTCTCAATTGAGCCTGTAGCAAATAACTCTGGTTAGGAGCCTGCCAGAGCAATTAAAAAAATAAAATCCCACAAATAAATGGCTCTGAGATCTGAATCTACAACCTCCCAGCCAGGAGTCCACAACGCAAACCACCACTTTGCCATGGCAGCTGGTTACAAGATAAAAATGTTACAAGCCCGACAGACAAATGGACACAATATGTCTAATTGTCCGCCATGAGAATTAACCATTATGGACAATCAGATGAGTGGGTATTTCGCGCCATTTAGGTGCCTGGCAAGCACAGGTGTTCCAGACTGGCAAGAGTCTGAGACAGTATTGTGAATGACACCAAACATCATTTGACTAGTTAAAGTCTACAATGTGGATTTGATAACTACAACCAGTAATCATTAAATTTTCATATAACCACTGAATCTTTTGACAAAATCAAACTTTACCTAATCCTACAATACCTAATGTATTCTGCAGCTATCACTATGGTGTTAATTGCTTAGAACTGGTAATGTTGCGACAGAGTTATTGACATGGCAATTGTGGTAACTTGGTCTTGATCTTCATGCATAGTCGACTGGGCCACACTGTGGCATAACGACAGGGAGAGAAAGGTTAACTAAACAATCAAGCACCTATGTAACACTCTTTATGCCAAGTCACTACCTTGCTCATTACCAAAGGCATAGCGAGTTGCTTTTTTTAGGTTGTGAAAAAAAATCCGATAATCATATAGACATTTTGCATACATACCACCTCTTACTGGGACATCACCGATTTCTTCTTTCCAATTCATCCTCTCCCGTGTGCCCGTCCAAAATGTCATCCAGTACGTTTACAACACCGTCACCTGCAAAATCATAAGCCAAAATGCACATGAACCGGAGTCTGGCGGTCGCACAACAAATGAAACTGCAGGCATTTATAAAAATTAATTTCCCCGATTCTGCAGCCCCTAAAGGTAGTTGCAGTAACGAAAATAAACCAATGTTACACCGAACATTGTTTTACCTTTTGCAGTTTCTCCGCTCATGCTTTATTATACGCTAAAACTGTTATTCCATATATTTTGTTTTCATCAATGACAGATGCAATCCATGCAGACAAATAATTGCTAGCGTCTGTTTCGATCTACCCTAATTAAAAATTCCTGTCAGCTTTGGAGTCATCACATCTAAACGAACTGACATCGAGGTTCGTTCTCGTCTTCTCTCGCGAAGACAACCCTAGCCTTGTGCAGTTATGCCCCTTTAATGGCCCAATCGATGAGGAAACGGACTTCATCAGTCTTTGAACATAATTATTCCGATAGGACTTTCGCTTAATTTCACCTTCTACCACGATCAGGAAATGGGAGTGGGGGTAACATTTGTGTGTTCCGCATGCGCGTGTTATTCTTGTCATATGCAAATGAACATACTCACACGCGCGCGCGCTCGCACACACATAGGCCTACGCGGGCTCATACACACACACGCGTTTCTCGTAATTCCTTTACTTAAAAGTTGAACAATCACATTATTTCTTTGGAAAACGACTGTCCATCTCTTCTGCTGAACTAACAACCCCAGACCTTTTTTACTTTCTTTTTTTCCTAACTTTCCAGAAACAATCTTCAGTGTTGTATGCCCTGCAATCTTTCAAAATGTAACTTACTCTATAGACTGACATGACCATTATTTAATAAAGTCATCTCATTCATTGCTTAAGAAGGAAAGGCACTGATGTCCGCTTTCGCTTCGTACCTTGACAGAGAAGTTTGTATGATAATGAATTAGCAGACAGAACAGCCAGCTTAACTGTCGCTAGAATTTCAGAGAATGAAACAAAAGGATATATGTCAGTGCTTCAGTAAATGAAGTTTATGGTTCATTAGAGTCGGCTTCGTGGGCTAATCAACACACTGTATCCAAGAAAGTGATCGATTTTTCCTTTGAGGTCATATTCCACAAATCGTCAAATTCTTTCCTATATTCCCACGTCGCAAGTAACACAGTCATCTTGATTCAGCTATGTCAAAAGACAGATCGTTTTTGAAAACAAATAACAACAACAACAACAAAATGTAAACCATATAAACGTACACCCAGCTTATCTTGAATACGCGTGAGATATTCCATAAAGAGGAAAAGCCGTTTTTGGGCCGTTATAGCCGTTAGTAACGGCTATTTTGGTAAACATTGGGCATAATCCGTGACCTTTAAAATGAACATACCTACAAATTTTCAGAAAGATCGGCCAAGTACTTTCTGAGATATTCCATAAAGAAGAAAAACCGTTATGGGCCGTTATAGCCGTTAGTAACGGGTATAACGGTAAAATAAAACATTGGGCATCACCCGTGACCCATAATTAACATACGTACAAATTTTCAGAAGGATCGGCCGAGTAGTTTTGTCTGGGGCGAATGGAACACATTTTGACCATGGACGACACACACACACACACACACACACGCACACACGCACGCACGCACGCACGCACGCACGCACGCACACACACACACACACACACACACACACACACACACACACACACACACACACACACACACACACAGAGCATTTCTTCGTTTCCCATTGTAAAGTACTCCCTGTTCCTTAAGAGCTGGGAGTACAAAAACCAAAGCAGATGTACTGCAGTAATGTCAAATACGTAGCCTATGTGGTGAACAAATCTCTCTCTCTCTCTCTCTCTCTCTCTCTCTCTCTCTCTCTCTCTCTCTCTCTCTCTCTCTCTCTCTCTCTCTCTGTGTGTGTGTGTGTGTGTGTGTGTGTGTGTGTGTGTGTGTGTGTGTGTGTGTGTGTGTGTGTGAGTTCAGGTAAGTTCAGCTCAGTTCTGTGGTAATTTTAATTAACGTCTGTTCATCATCGACTAGACGATAACAAAAGGCAACAGAAATCACTGAGAACGTCAGACCCACTGTCTCTGGTCATTCTCCCTCACCTCTTTCCTACACATGTTAGAATTTTAGACACCCCACTGAGAATACTTCTGAAAATATTTTCTTTCTTCAACATTCACAACAGTTGATACAACTCTGATTGGGCAATAACGTATGCGATGTCCGTAATACCGGTGCCATATAAAATACAGTCAATGCTATCAAAATGTGCAGTACTTTTTAATTTGTATCGCCCTGTTAAAATTGAGCAGTCTAGTAGAAAATGATGGACAGAACTTTTTCCCCTTAGTATACATCTAACATCAAGAGAATTTTTTTGTGCTCCATATGTTTAACCTAAGTTTATTGATTATCTGTGCTATACACGTGACTAATTAGTGACATTTCTACAGTATACAGTTTTCCAACAAATGAAGTATTTCATTTATAGGTGGTTTCAAAGGATATTAGAAATAGGTTGAACATTTCCCAAAAGTCCCTGTTTAACCAGATGATCTGTTTTTTTTTCATTCCACTTTAAGCCGCAATGTGATGGTACCCACGAAAAATTAATCCCAATTCATCGATTTCTTAAACAGTGAAAAACGAATTTAATTTCATAAAATGAATCTACGCACAATATATCAATGATGGCCATTGATGTATTAAGAATGTACATGACAGCCATATTATTATTGCACACAATTTGCTGTGCTGTACAAATAGACCCCCCCCCCCCCCCATTGTACCCCCCCCCCATTATTATTGCCCCCCCCCCCCCCCCCCCCCCCCCCCCCCCCCCCCCCCCCCCCCCCCCCCCCCCCCCCCCTCCTTGTCAGCATGCAGAGATTGTCTCAGTTTAACTTTGGTATTACACATCCGGAACCACTTTCCTCTGATTATGATACTGACCTGTCTGTATACATTCTTTAATGATTGGAGTATAGTTTGTGTGTTATTGGTCTCGAGCTTTCGCAGCTAGTTTATCAGAGCTTTAGAGCTTCTTTAATAGAGAATTATGCGCAGAAAAATAAACTTTCAGTATATATATATATATATATATATATAGAGAGAGAGAGAGAGAGAGAGAGAGAGAGAGAGAGAGAGAGAGAGAGAGAGAGAGAGAGAGAGATCAATTTCCATCGTACTCAGGAAAGTGATAAGTGCAAAAGAGTTTTTTTATATCTTGAATCCGAGTTTGACTGCTAATAATCTTAATGTAAGGACATTGAATCTGTTTCTCGCTTTGTGTAGCAGATAATCTGTATGTGCCTTCCACAGAAGCTTTGGCGTTTAAAATACTCCTAAAAAAACTTTACTATTTGCTCATATCTTAGTAGGTTACCCTCGAGAGTGAGTGAAGGTAGCAACTCAGGATTATGACCATTGTTAAACAACATTAAAAATTTTTTTTCGCCTGACAATTCTAATCCATTTTCTTTCATACAAGTAGACAACTTATTCAGTTCATTTTTATATAGATTTTTCACATGTATTATTGCCCTCTTTGGGGTGTTTCCTTGAACCAGTATTCATCCAAATTGCTACGTCATCTGCATTCTGTGCCACATTCATATTTGGTAATAGCACGTTAGATAGGTCACTAATAAGAATACAGAAAAGAGGGGGTGCGATGACTGATCCCTGTGGAATTCCCATATCAATGTTTCTGAATGAAGAATAGATTTTATCATGGATTTATTTAACAAAACGTTTTTCACGTACATGAACATTTTATCAGTTATTCTAATGAGTCTTAGCCTGTAGAGTAATCTATCATGCCACACACTGTCGTATGCGTTCCTAACATAAAAAGAAATGTAGCAAGCGTGCAGTTTCTTCGGGAAAATTGTTTCTTAATTTGGGTAGTCAGTTTTACTAAGTGATCTACTATACATCGACCTTTTCTAAAACCTGCTCTGAATTGGGAGTTTGTCATTTTTCTCACAGTAATGTAACACCTCTGCACAATTTTTTCTAATGTTTCGCCGACGTGAGAAATCAAAGCTACAGGGTCGATAGCTGCTTATTAGTGTTTTTGTCTTGTTTTTTTTTTCAGAATAGGTATCACTACAGAATTCTTCTATAAAGGAAGAATATTGCCTTTATTCAAACGCTTTTGGAACAAAGAATGCAATGACAATTTCCAAGAAGGAGGCAAATGAAAAAGGAGTTGATAAGAGATACCGTTTAGACTTACTGTTGAATTCTAAGATGAAACGACTCTAAAGCCTCTACCAATTTTGAATATTGGACCAGCCGCCGTGGCGAAGTGGTTAGCGTCGCGGACTCCCGGCTGGGAGGTCGTGGGTTCGAATCCCATCAGAGTCATGTGGGTTTTTCTGCCCCGACCGGCTCGTACCCAGAGTTGAGTTTGCTGCGGACTCAGTTGGGAAGACTGGGACCGCACAGTCGAGTTTCATCCACTTAATGGATGCGTTTCTGAGAGTGTTGCTCAAATTTCCTGACCAACACTGCAGGTGCCTGTATCTCTCGGGCCTGGGTTGACGCCGGGATATATTATGAAAGGAAGCGTAGAGTACAGCCCTGTAGTCTCAGACCGAAGGGGAAATCCGTAGCATCATCTTCATCATCCTCATTCTCATCGATCAGCATTAAAAAAAAAAAAAAAAAGTCTCAATTTCAGTGGCCCTTCATGCCCTGCTCTCATGGTGACCTCAGTTTCGATGTCTTCTCCACGTCTGTGGCCTTGGTTTGGTTCCGTCGGGGTCACCGGTATCGGCGAGTCCATGGGGGCTGTCGTTGGACGGACGTGGTGGCGCCCTCCGGAGGGAGAGCTCACTCACGTCGGCTCCGCGACTAAGCAATTATTGTCGTCAGTAGGGGGCTTAGTAGGTGGCGTCCTGCGTATGTTAGATCAGAACAGCGCCACTGAACACCACCACCGAAGTGACTCGGCAGCAGTGCAGTGTCTCCTCCTCCGGTGGGTTGCTTCTTGACGACTTGACATTGACTGCCCCCTGTGGATTGCCGGTGCCGGGGCAGCGGCGGGACCGACGGGCTGTGGCTGTGGACAGGGTGTCGGAATGAGCGGCGTGGGAGCACTGCCTCTGAGGTGGCGCAGAGCAAAAAAAAAAAAAAAAAAAAAAAAAAAAAAAAAAAAAAATTTGAATATTGAATAGGAGCATTCAGAAAATGATCATCATGTAAAGGCATATCCAATATCTTGTTTGTATTCTTATTGGCAAGTCAAAACGTCTTAGCTTGTGATGAAAGATTCGAGGAACGACCGTTTTCAGAGAACAAGTCGACAAAATCCTTTGCATTTTCTAATGCACTTGGAAAGTCTTTTCCTAATCTCACTGGGTAAGCTTGAATTTTGTGTCCATTTTTCATTTCATTTACTCGTTTCCAGACTCTCAGCAAATCCTTTGATTCCGACATGTAATTTTACAAAATTTGTTCCAGTAATTCTTTTTAGCTTGAGCGATTATTTTATTATATTTTCATTTTGTTTATTTCATAATTAAGAGATTAGCCTCGTTCACTTTTCTTATAGTTACATTTGGTATAGACTGCTCAGCAGCTTTCAATACGGTGTGACTAAATTTTGAATAGAATGTGTTAATGTCTTCATTTTCTTTAGTATCTGTATCACATAAGGAAAGAATATTAATGAAAGCTTCCCAGTTTGCAAATTTGTAGTTAAACTTTGTAGTAAAAAAAAGTTATCCGCCCGTTGTCTTGCACGTCGGTTATAACTTCATTCAACTGCAAAATGATTGGAAGGTGATTGCTTCCCACAGTGGTGTGTGTGTGTGTGTGTGTGTGTGTGTGTGTGTGTGTGTGTGTGTGTGTGTGTGTGTGTGTGTTTTGCACTCGACCTGTCAGTCCACAGCTAGGTTAGGCGATATAAATGACAGATCATGCACAGTATAAAGGTAATCCTGCTGATTGGGCGTTACTGAATACAGTCTTCTTCGTCTTCAGCGTTCCAGTATCTGGCAGCGTATGAACTCGTTTACCCTGTAGGGATACCCACATATACTCGAGAGTATAGTCAGTTCACTCCGACTTCGTTGAGTGCAGAGTTTGTGGGAAGAGGTTGTGGGAAAAGACAGATAAAAGATATGGTAGACAGAAAGGACAGTAGACGACAGTACAGCAAAAGGAGAGAGCTGCTGAAAGCGACAGGAAAAGGGGACGTTACTGCCACAGAGTGTCCAGAAGGAGGGGGAACTATTTGTACAAAACACACACACACACACACACACACACACACACACACACACCCGGTATCCCCACTGGGGAGGATAGAGTCTGATTTATGTCATAGTTTGGAATGTACATATCGGAATCTAGAGTCACATCTATTAATCTAAATTTAGCTACTCGAAAGACAGGAACGCTATTAGTACGTAGAACTGTTGCAACATCGTCGGTCTCATTTCTAGCACTTCTTATTAGTCATAAGTCTTACACTAAGTCCTTCCTGTAACGGCCAAAGGCCCATGTGTCTGATGTGGAAGATTTCATATCACAAATATAACGGTCAGCACATAATTTACAAGCCTAGGTACACAGGTACTTCTTCGAACAAAATTACAGCTCAAGACTCACGATATTAACTATGAAATGATGATTAAGCTTATTGAAAACAAGAGAGGCAGAGTATATGTTTCTTCTTATCAAATTATCATTTGAATGCGAGACACATTAATAACTGTACCTCGAGAAAAATAACATGAAACTCTTCAACAAGAACAACCTCAAATCTTATTCAAGAACACCCACACCGTTAACAAATCTTACAAACAACAAATCATCCATTCACACAGAAAATGCCCAAGAAGGATTGATGAAATGGCAAGTCAAAAGTGCAAATGAGCTATAAACTAAATAGGCCTACACAACTCTACAAACAAACGCCTTTGGTTAGAAATGAAGCAACGCCAGTCTATACGTCACACTCGACACCACTAGCTGAAGCAGAGGCTTTTTTTTGTTTGTTTGTCTGTAACTAAATTAATTATCCGTCAATCAGTGACTTCCATTCCAGTTTGCACACACACACACACACACACACACACACACACACACACACACACACACACACACACACACACACACACTTACACACACGCACGCACGCACACAAATGCATTCTTAATGAGCAAAAAGTGACGCTGTTGTGTTCGGTGAGTTCATGTTGTGTGCCATCAGATCACACAGAAACTGGTCACTGGAAACAGTGGGATGTGCAGGGTTCCTCCAAATGCACATATGTGCGTAAACGGAGCACAGCAGTTCAACTTTGACGCATAGAAATATCACTCTGTGCGTCATTCTGCTGCACCAAGTTTTCAGCTCGAATAAGCTGTTAGTCGAAATCGAATGTTGAGATTAGTGTCCTTTTGGCCGGAGGTCCTTAAGGACACAGTATAACTGCAGACTGAGTTCTGCATTTTTCGTGCCAGTAGTTATCGTAGACAGTAGTGTGTCTGGTTCCGATTGGGGCTGTCGACTATCGCTCTCTCAGCCCTGGGTCAAGGCCTGTCTTAGGGCCACCAGGCGGCCTTCTTCTTGCTCGGATGGGGGTGGTCCTGTACCGCGTGAGGCCGTCTCAAAGAGGGAACAGGACGAAAGACACTGGAGCGCTGCACGAGTCCCGTCTATTGTCCACGCAGACTATGGCCGAGAGGATAATTTTCGGTCCAACCCCGTGTGGGGTGCCTCCAAGCCCTGCCCTCAGAAGTATGTATCCTAGGCCACGGTAATCGTGTCAGGCACCGCTCCATCGCCCATCGCCCCAAGTCTCTAGGAGCCCTCCACCCAGCGACACAGGCTAGGACCTCCGTAGACCTGTCGTCACCCATACGGCTGGAAGGTTCGCTGCGCTGATTGACGCTGACCTTTCACATCAGCGTCCCTCAAATGAGAACTGCCACCTCTCCCTTGGTGTTTGCTACTATGCCACTTCGCAGGAAACTGACCTGTTAGTCTGGCAGGTTGAGACTGACGTCCGTCCTCACAGCAAATGCTTTTATGTAGGGACAAGTTGTTAGCTGCGCGAGTTGCAGCGCGCAGAATCGATTATCTGGCGACCTTGTCAACTGGCATGCTTGGTTGGAGTCTGTATCTGCGGTGGAGGGGTACCCCGGAGTAGTCGGTTTCTTCGGGCAGATGCGTGGTTGAAGCTGTTCGTTCGAAAATAGTCGTCGGTGTTTTTCTTCATTCATAGTAAGTCTTGACAATGATGTCTTCCTTGTGTTCCGAGCGGCTGTTTCCGTGCTGAGAGACGACAGAGAATGAAAGTTGTACATTCTATAAAACTGTATGACATTCATTTTGCTGAAAATGGATCCTGTACTATTCAATTCAGTTTAAAAAAACAACAAAAAACCAAAAAAAAAAACCAACAAAACTGTATGTAACACGTGCGACCTGGATATCTAAAGTCTGCACGGGAGCCGTTGCTGTGCGATGTTCAAAAACTGAGTATTGTTCGTTGTCTCGAAGATTATATCAGAAGTTTGGAGTTGAAATTAGATGATATTCAGCTGTTTGTATGCATTTCTCATCCGCATGGACCTGCATCAGGTAAGGTAATGTTGCTTA
>JADBJO010000073.1:620000-635000 GCA_016801955.1 Conus betulinus
TAACCCTGGAATGAAAAAGGAGGGTGATATAAGCGCGGGGAGTGGGCGGGGCGGGATCAGCTAGCACCCCCCCCCCCCCCCCCCCCCCCCCCCCCCCCCCCGCCCCCCCTTGACATTCGTTGTCCGTAGAGAGGTGCGCTGAAAATCCGACTTACATAAGTGGTGGATGGAGAAAGTGGAAAGGGGCGGAGGACGGAGGAAACTTTAGCCTACGTGTGTGTGTGTGTGTGTGTGTGTGTGTGTGTGTTGCTCTCAATTTAATCTGTCTTCTCACTAAAAGTGATACCAGACGATGTGTTAAATGGTGTGCGTGGTATGTGAATGCGTGCTTATGAAAGGAACGGTGGAGGGATTCGGGGGGGGGGGGGGGGGGGGGGGGAGTGTGTAGGACTTTGTATACTTTGAATACTACTACGTGTTCAAAAACAACAACAACAAAAATACAAACAAAACAAAAAACTAGATAAAACCAATTAAAGATAAATGCCAACTGGACCCTGTAAGAAACTTTGCCTAACTATAACGAATAATCATTCAACATTTTAGAGAGTCATGACATCGATCTACCAGCCATGATAATTAAGTTCTTTGTTTTGGGGCAATAAATTAACAAATGTGAAACACTTAGTGTATTTCCACGCATACATCTAAAATTTTCTAATTTTGTTTTTTTTTCGTGAATTTAAACGTAATCTGTGAATTAAGTTCCTTACTCTCTAAGTATATGAGTTAAATGAGTGTTTGCTGTTTAATTCTGTGTTACAGAACTGTATGCGATACAGTTATGATAGTACTGAGTTCTTTAGAAACTGTTGGAAGCTTTTGTGAGTCTGTTTGTCAATTAAGGAATAGCATTCTGAAAGATCTAAAGGTATATTAAGTGAAGTTGTGCAATCCATATTCTAGCTGCTCTATTTGCATCGTGATCAACCTTTACATTTGATACAATTCCACTGTAAGATGGTACCCAGATAAAAAGTGAATGACATGGTTAATTTCTTATATATAATCTCAAGTCGAAAATTTTGAATTTTGGGACTGGAGGGCAGCCAGAACCGATTTGGTATCAGTACACACAAGAATTCGACAAGAATTTCGGGGGAAATGTAAAATACATTCCAAAGACATCAAAATGGCAATGAGTTCTGTACTAAATATGGAAAGGTTTTTACCAAGATTATAGAGTTTCTCTACATTCAAATCTGCAATAATGAAAGCAGCACCTGCTACATTATCGTCTAAAACTGAGCCATCAGTGAAAATCTTCATGTAATTTCTGTAATTTCCATCCAGATGAATATTGACAAAGTTTTTAATGTATAGGGGATCTTTTTTTTTTTTTTTTTTTTTTTTAAATTGGAGCTGATATCAAAAGAGGCTTTTTTTCCCCACATACCTGGGAATTGGTGAAAAGGATGGTTTAGAAGCAATGTTAGTGATTTCAGAGTCTACGTTTTGATAGGAAATGTAAGACTTAATAGTTTTAAATGATTGGATTTCCCGCGCTCGTTTAGGAACATCTACTTCAGATTTTAAAGACACCTCGTTTGTACAAAAATGATTCAAGACAAGACTCTTTAAAGTAAATTTTGAGGCAGATGCTTTTCTTAACTCTTCTAGAGGCCGTATTCCAGATTTACTATAAGTTCCAAAGTTAGGAGCATGTGTGGGAACACCTAGAGCGAGTTTATGAGCCTTGCAGTCAATACTTTGTAATTTATTCAACAGATATTGGGGTGCGCAAAAAAGAAAAAGCCTTCTTGGGCATAAATAAGCCGTGAACGCACGAGAACCGTTGCTAGAACATTTAAAGTTGTTGTATCTTGTCCCCACTTTTGTTTAGTTACGATCTTCAGAAAGTTTAAACTTTTCTTGCTTTGTTTGTAATATAGTCAATGTGATGATTCCAAGAAAGTTTAGAATTTATATAGACACCTAAAAACTACAGATTTCACACATACTGTAAGATAGAACCATTCATAGTAAATACATACTGTAAGATAGAACCATTATATAGTAAACAAAGGAAAATTCCCTGGTCGTACCCTGAATTGAATAGTAATAATATTTGTTTTTTCAACAGAAAGAGATAGTTCATTTTCTAGAAGAAAACTACTGATTTTATTTAGTTCATGTTGATATTTAACGCGTATATATATTAAGTAATCGTGAAGGGATTTTTCGCTTTATGGTAACATTCATCCATAAACAAATGTCGTCTGCGAATTGCGCCAATACAACATCTGTAGATAAAACTTTTCGTAACTCGGCCATTAGAATATAAACAAGATTGGCGAAATCACAGATCCTTGGGGTAATCCCCTTGTAATATCCTTGAGGTTGAATATGTGTTCAATTCTTGTTTGAATTGATTTGTTTTTCTAAAAAAAAAAAAAAAAAATGTTTAAATATAATCATACATGTTACCGTTTATACCAATATCATTTAGTTTATATAAAAGTCTTTTATGTCTCACACGTTCGTACGCTTTCCTAAAAACAAAGGTGCTGGGATATTTTTTCGGCATGCAAATTGTTGTTTGACATGGGTTGTTAGTTTCACTAAGTGTTCTATTGTAGTTCTATCTGTTTGAAACCCATCGTGGGTTTTTTTTTTGTTTTTTTTTTTTTTTTGTGTTTTTTTTTTTAATGATTTGATGCTTCGTACAGTAATGAATTAGTCTGTTTAACACGATACGTTCCATTAGTTTACCTGTGTGGGACGGAAGAGCAATGGGTCGATAATTATTAATATCACTCCGGCTTTTTCCAAGTTTGTGAATGGGAACAATGATTGAACGTTTCTATTCTAGGGGCAATTTGCTATCACTCCAGCATACATAAACATAAGAAAACATAAGACATTAGATGGAAGATGTCGTAGCATGTCATTGGACACCCCATCAAGCCCTACAGATTTTTTTAGTGCCCAGTTTAGATATACATTCCTGCACTTCATCCAATGTTATGGGGGCATTCAGATACAAATCAGTCTCATGGATTGCTCTGCCGCAGGTAAGCTCCTTTTCTTCATAATCTTTTATTTATATTAGTCAGTGCAGACAAACTTTCCCAACTGCTGTTTCTGGTGAAAATGTCAACAAAGGCTTCATATTCCTCTGAATTTGTTGGAAATTTCCAATAGTTGAATTTGACAGGGTATTGAGGTAGGTTTACTCCATGTTTCATTGTTTTCATTCTTCCCTAACTTTTTTTTTATGTCTTTATAACTGTATGCTTCTTAATTGTAATAAGACGACCAGTATTGCCTTTTAGCAAAAGCAATGGTTCTGTTGGATTTATTTTTTGCTCTTTTTTCTCCAGAAGTTTTTCAGCGCACCCCAGGCCCCTTACTACGTAACTACTCATTTAGTTTCATATTTTTTTCTCTTTTTTGGCCTCTCCGCAAGCCTAGTTCCACCAGACATTACCCACATGTTTTTAGAAGGTACAGGCTTTATCGTTGGTATCGATTACCTTGCGTTTAAACTCATCAACATCATTGTTGTCTACATCATAAGGATAAATGTAAAACGATCTTAGTAATATAACGAAATTTGTTACAGTCCCGCAATTTGTAGTTACATTTTGGAATTTTTTTCTTTATTCAATTTAGTTGGTTTTTAAGTTTAGGTCTTACGGTTTCTAGTTCAGTTATAATTGGTAAATGATCGCTGTTGAATGTATCGTTTTAGAGGATTCCTGTCACATAGTGGCGCTAGATTAGGAGAAGTAAAGGTTAGATCTATTGCGCTCGGCTTATGATTAAGATTGTCGGGATACGCGTAGTTCTACCGTCATTCAAATGGTAGAGGGACGAATCAACTAAATTTTCTACAAAACGGTTGCTAGTTTTTTTTTTTTTTTTTTTCATTCTTTGTCCTGAAAAAATATGCCCATCAGCGACAGTAAGATGCAGGAGATACAAAAAGCTACAAGAGAAGGCCCACTCCAAATGCTGCAGTCAACTATCCAAAATGGCTGGCCAATGAAAGACAAGACTGCAACAGCGACATTCAAGAATTCTGGAACTTCAGAGATGAACTCACTGTACTCGAAGGAATTATTCTAAAAGGGGAGAAAATAGTTATCCCAAACACACTTCGCACAGAAATGGTGAAAAAAAGTACATACATGTCATCTCGGTATTGAAAAACCTAAACAGAGAGCGAGAAACATCATGTTTTTGGCCTGGGATGGCAACAGACATTCAAAACCATATTGCCATGTGCCCAGTTGAATGGAGAATGGGCGTTAAAATCCCCTGTATTTATAAATTTATCAGAACCTAAACTGCGAAGCCATTCTGTATTCAGGTCATCGGGGCCTTGCGGCAGGTTAATAGACACTACATTGATGGTCATGTTAGCGTTGACCTGAACTTTGACCCCCGCAGGAATGAGCTCCTGTGATGTCTGGTGGAACAGGACTTTGGCATGGAAGATATTTTTCAACTTCACAAATAGACATTGCTACATTGATTTTATTGCAATTCCCCACATTTGGGGGGGGGGGGGGGGGGGGGGGGGGGGGGGGGGGGGGGGGGAGAGGGGGGGGGGGGGATAGTAGAAGCCCTTGAGTTTTGGCAACTTGTCTCTTCGAACATTAAGCGATTGCAAGGCTAATGCATGATATGTTTCCTGTCCAAGATGTTGACTCAATTGGTTAAGGCCAGTGGTAACAGACCGATAGTTCCACTGGAAGACCCTGAAGGATTTTAGGGTGGACATAAATAAACTCTCTCTATAAATGAACAGAAAATATATGAGTCACTTAATTCTTAATTAATAACAGATAAAGTTGATGAGTTATGAAGGTCTGGGTCAACTTGACAGTCAATAAATGGGAATTTGGGGAAAGAGTCAACATCTGATTATTCAGACACTAAACAGTCAAGTAATTTGGTTTTCTAGTAACACAAGTGGGTGGGTGTAATGTACATACAATCAGGATTCCTGCTTAAATTTTTTGAAAGTTCCCATCACCAGTTATGGAGAGCGCCAAACGGGTTTCTCCAGGGGTGACGACTGTAGGAGGCGTCGATTGCAAAGTGTTAGGAGAGCCTGGACGGATGGAAGCGGAGTCGTCTGTCTCCTTTTTTGTACTCCCAGTTCTTATAGTACAGGGAGTACTTTAGAATGGGAACGGAGAAATGCTGTCTGTGTGTCTGTCTGTCTGTGTGTCCGTGGTCAAAATGTGTTCCACTCGCTCCAGACAAAACTACTGGGCCGATCTTTTTGAAAATTTGTAGGTGTGTTCATTATGGGTCATGGATGATGCCCGATGTTTTAGTTTACCGCTATAGCCGTGACAGACGGCTGTAACGGCCTGTAACGGTTTTTCTTCTTTATGGAATATCTCAGAAAGTACTTGGTCGATCTTTGTAAAAATGAGCAGGTACGTTCATTATGGGTCACGGATGATGCCCGATGTTTTAGTTTACCCCGTTATAGCCTTTACTAACGGCTGTAACGGCCTGTAACGGGTTTTCTTCTTTATGGAATATCTCAGAAAGTACCTGGACGATCTTACTGAAAATTTGTAGGTATGTTCATTATGGGTCACGAATAATGCCCGATGTTTTGGTTTACCGTTAGAGCCGTTACTAACGGCTGTAACGGTTTTTCTTTCTTCATGGAATATCTCGGAAAGTACTTGGCCGATCTTTGTGAAAATTAGCAGGTATGTTCACTATGGGCCACGGATGATGTCCGATGAATTAGTTTACCGTTATAAACGTTACTAACGGCTATATCGGCTCATAATGGTTTTTCTTCTTTATCGAATATCGCAGAAAGTACTTGGCCGAACTTTCTGTGTAGAAGGAAGTACCTGGCCGAACTTTCTGAAAATTTGTAGATATGCCCATTATGGGCGACGGATGATGCCCGACGTTTTAGTTTACCGTTTATAGCCGTTACTAACGGCCCATAATGGTTTTCTTCTTGATGGAAAATCTCAAAGTTCTCGGCCGATCTTTCTCAAAATTTGTAAGTGTGTTCATTATAGGTCACAGATGATGGCCGATGTTTACCAGAATAGCCATTACTAAAGGCTACACCAGCCCAAGACGGTTTTACTCTTTTGGAATATATCACGCGTATTCAGGATAAACTGGGAGTACGTTTATATGCTTTGCATCTTTTTTTTTTTTTTTTTTTTTTTTTTTTTTTTTGAGTGGTCCACAGCAGCCTTCGGATGTGACGCTCTATATTTCTGGCAAGAATGCTGACTCCGCGGTGGGTGGGGGGTGAAGGTTGCCAGAAAGATGCCAGGTGTCCACAGGTAAGTTGTGGTGGTTGATGAAGGTCACTTTCTTTTCTTCGCCGAGACTGGACGTCACCAGAGCGTTATACAGTTCTCTCTTCACATCGAGTTGGGAGTCTCTAACGGCGATGCCTTGCTCATGACAATGTTCAGGGTAGGATGCTTTTTTTCTGATTTCCTTGGCGCATGAAACCAGGTATTCACTTAATGTCGAGGGGGAAGTAGATCTTGAATCGTTCACCCCAGTGTAGATGAGCACGGCGTCGAATGGTTTCTCATTGGATTGAATAGCTGTGTAGAAGAATGATCGAATTTCCTTGATCGTGTGGACTTATATGGACTGGGCGTATAAAGTCATCGGAATGACCCAACCGTTTGCCGTTGACTTTGTTGGTCACCGAGTCGTGCAGAATCAGTACACGCGGTAGATCTGGATCTTGGTTTTTCTTTTCTTCCATGAAAGCTGATTTGCTACGTAATGGCTGGGGACTGTCCTTCGCGTAGTTGGTTTTGACGTCATCAGAAGGTTTTGATGTTCGAAGTGTTGATTTCTTTTTTTATGTGCTGTTCTGGACCACATTTGGTCGTTGCACTGGTGGAAACGATCCGGATATGTCCACTCGTGCGTAGGAACTGTAGGGCTGATTTACTGTTTGTGTTCCCACGCTGACCTTGGTTAACTTGCATGCCCCAGCTTGAACAATTTGTGTGCGTGTGTGTGTGTGTGTGTGTGTGTGTTCCCCCCCCCCCCCCCCCCCCCCCCCCGCTCCTCTCTCTCTCTCACTCTCTCTCTCTCTCTCTCTCAGTTTTGTATTGTGTAATAGAGTTAAATGTGTGAGTATCCATAGTCCCTGAAGGGACAAAGGTCAGATGAAAAAAAAATCTTGCTTTTTCTAACCAATGGGAATAAAGATTATCAAAGATTCTCCCCCCCTACTCTCTCTCTCTCTCTCTCTCTCTCTCTCTCTCTCTCTGGCGTAAGACTTGGCCTATGACCTACAGAGAGAGAGAGAGAGAGAGAGAGAGAGAGATCAAACGTTGTAACAGGCATAGCACTGGAGTACGCTTCAGTTAACGCTGAGTACGCCCATTTACGACCGATCGCTTGCTAAGTCGTGCAGCGCGTGAGCTGGTGGTAGGTGGAGAAGATTGGAAGGAGACCGGCC
Source organism: Conus betulinus (assembly GCA_016801955.1). NCBI lineage: Eukaryota > Metazoa > Mollusca > Gastropoda > Neogastropoda > Conidae > Conus > Conus betulinus. The sequence goes on from JADBJO010000073.1 coordinate 627,433, forward strand.
GATCGTCAACACGTGGTACTCTGTACACGATCGAGGTTGACGGTATGTTCACTTTCACCCGCGAACATTGTCTTTTTACGTTCATGCACCTGGCTGAAGCTGTCATCTTAATTTCATGTTTTCAAGACAAAATACGTGAAATGAATGCTCGCAACTCTGAAATTGTTCAATGTTAACGGCTCACGAAAATTCTGTTCTCAACTCTCCAATATAAAACGCTTCCTTGTTCTTTACTCACGCACGGACCCCCCCCCCCCCCCCCCCCCCCCCCCTCCCAAAATCTCATGTTCAACTCATCATACAGAGATAATGCCTTTATCCTATGGAACTCTGCTAAAGATAACATGTGAAACCATCGCCGGACCTACACAACGAGAACTGAAACAAGTCCTTGAAAAAAAAAAAAAAGAAGAAGCAAAGAAAAGGAAACCAACCTTGACAGGGAGACCCCATATCTCCATATCTTTTCATATTATGTGTTGAAATATTAGCAATGACTGTAAGAGAAAACACAGATATTAAAGGCATTACGGTGAATAATGTTGAACACAAGCTGACACAGTACGCTGATGACACTGAATTTTTACTGGCAGGATACAGAAAGTCTTTTGAAACTTGCATAGATGTACTTGACAGGTTCAATTCTGTCTCAGGGCTCTATATAAAACTCGGGCAAAACTAGTGTGATTTGGCTTGGGAGTCGCAAAAATTCCACAGCTCGTTATATGGAACATTTAGGTTTAAACTGGAATCCGCCGAAAATTTCGTGTGTTAGGTATTTGGTTCACTAATGATTTAAAAGGATGTCTTGAAGTTAAATTACTCAGAAAAATTAGCAGAAGTAAAGTATCTGTTCAAAATATGGGTTAAACGTCAGATCACACCTCTTGGCAGAGTTGCAATATTAAAATCTATAATCCTTTCAAAGCTGACTCACCTCTGGCTCCTTTTACCAAACCCACCAGACATATTTTTTCAAACGTGTCAACAAATCTGTTATAAATTTATTTGGAATAGGAAACCAGACAAAATCAGTCGAAACATTTCACACAATAGTGTAAGGAATGGAGGCATTGGCCTTCCTGATTTGAAAACATTTGTCTTATCTTTGAAACTTTCATGGATTCGTAAAGCTGAGAAAACAAAAAACATAAATGGAAAAGTCTTCTGTTGCATAATTTTCCGAAATGGGAACTTATTGACAACTATGGACCAGAGTTTGTCTCAAAATTCACTAAATACAATCAGTTTTGGTCAGAAGTTCTTGAAGTATATAAGGTGTTTTTACTACAAATGTATTCCTAAAAATTCTGCTGAACTTCTTTCCGAACTTTATGCTATAACAAGCGGTTTCAAATGGGAAGAAAAATTTATCGTCTCACAAGTATTGCATAACAAAAACATATTTGTGTTGCCCATTTCTTTGATGATAATGGGGCAGTTCCTCACTTACACACGTTTCAAAGATCAGAATGATATTAATATCGATTTCCTTACTTACGCTGGTTACAGATCTGCAATACTTGACTATGCAAAAAAGTCTGGCATTAATATAAATAATAATACGTACCAGAACTCATCATTGTGTTTTTAAACAACTGCTTGCAGTTTACAAAGGTTGTAGATTATATTACGATATACTGATTACAAATAAAGTAACGCCTAAATGCTGCGAAAAATGGGATGCCAAGCTCTCAACATCCCATGACTGGAAATCTTGTTTTTTATACGCACACAAGATACAGGATGTAAAACTCCAGTGGTTTCAGCTAAAAATAATGCATAGATGTCTATGTACAAATATCATATTAAAGGAAATTGGTGTAAAAAATAATGACATGTGACTTTTGTGGAGAGTATAAAGATAGTATTGATCATGTGTTCTGGAAGTGTCATTATGTACAATTATTTTGGAATAATCTCACTGATTTAATGAAAGAAAGATGTATGAATGCACAAAATGTGCGGCTAACAGAGTCACTGATACTATTTGGTAATGATGCAGCAATTTCTAGTGATGTAATCTTTTTATTTTATAATTCTCTTCGCAAAATACTATATATACACTTGTAAAGTACAAAACAGTCTACCACAAGTAAGTGCATTTATAAGGAAACTAAGGAATCGGTATAAATTGAAGAACACATCGCATACTTAAAATTAAACCATGTAGATTTCACTGTGAAATGGTCAGTGTACAAACCCATTATTTGTAAATGATTAACTATTTAAACATCGCTCGATCTGTATCCTATGACCCATATTCACAGACTTAAACGCTTTGTCAACTTTTAGTAACCTGTTATGCTGTGATCTCTGCACACACAGACTACCTAATGTTGCAAATGAGTCTGTACATATGTCGGTTCTGACATCATTATTATCTCTTTTATTGATGGTTATGTTTGTGCTTTCTGGCCAGTGTGATTTACTTTGTGAAAGTAACGTATACCAACATATTGATTGAATGTAATCCATCCAACGTGTCCCTCTCTTCTGTCTCTCTCTGTCTCTGTCTCTGTCCCCCCCCCCCCCCTCTCTCTCTCTCTCTCTCTCTCTCTCTCTCTCTCTCTCTCTCTCTCTCTCTCTCTCTCTCTCTCTCTCTCTCTCTCTCTCTCTCATCTCTCTCTCTCGCTTTTTCTCCTCCTCTCCTCCACTTTTTCTCCAAAACCTACTTTTCTTTTCTTTTCTTCTTTTTTTCAAATGAGAAATATGGAATTTCTTCTTGTTTGTGTGATAGCTGAATTCTCTCTTTTTTTCTCTCTCCAAAATTCTTATTGCTTATGTATGTTCCATGTTCATGTAAATGTTTGAAATGAAATTAAAAAAAAAAAAAAAAAAGTTAAAAAAAAAAAAAAAAAAAAAAGAAAAGGAAACCACTTGTCTCCTGGACTCAGATGTATGAGAAGGGTGAAATCCCCCCCCCCCCCCCCCCCCCCCTCCCCCCCTCCCCCTCAAGCCGAAGACTAGAATACAACAAAGTACTCATAATGTACAAGATGAAAATGGGAAAAGCATCAACATCAATTGACTGTTTCTGTTTTCAGTTTTATCAAGAGGTGTCAGCTCTGTGGACTGGTCCATATGCGCTGCACTACATCTGCTGAACTTCCAAACCAAACTGCGCGGGATTGGCAGCCGATGGATGAATGAATTGATGACTAAGATAAAAGGATTTAAGACGATGTGCTTGTGGATACTACTTTGCCGATGTCCGACCTGCGAATTAGCCTAACGGACTGGCCAGACCTTGGACACCAGGCGAACATTGCCTGCGCCACTACTTTAATTGTGTGTGTGTGTGTGTGTGTGTGTGTGTGTGTGTGTGTGTGTGTGTGTGTGTGTGTTTACACGCACGCGCGCGCGCGCGTGTGAGTGTGGTGTGAATGGGTGGGCTGGGGGTCATGTGTATGTGCCAAGGTACGCAGTGTATGCGTGCATGTACGAGTGTGTGTGTGCACGCATGTCTCTGTGTAAACATGTGTGTGATATGTGGGCATGTGTGAGCATCATGTGTGATATGTGGGCTTGTGTGAGCATGCTCCTGCATCCACGAATGCGCGTGTGTATGCATACATATACGTATCTATGACGTGTGTGTGTGTGTGTGTGTGTGTGTGTGTGTGTGTGTGTGTGTGTGTGTGTGTGTGATTTGTGGGGAGCAAACGTTCAGAAAATGACACAGTTATTATTGATCAGTAACGATAACTACAATAATTTCAATGATGATGATGATAATGGTGATTATGGAAAAATCAAAATGATGTTATGATTATAATACTAACTGGTTTGAAAATGATGATGATAACGATAAGAATAATTATTACTGATATTATTGTTGTTATTTTATGATAATAAAAAGAAAGGACGGACAGTAAAAATACACGTAAAATATCATTCATCTAGTCCATGGACAAAGAGACACATCACATCTCTTTACCTCTCCACCCCTTCCTTCCCTCCACCACGGGTGGGATACATGACTCGCGAAGCCATGCACACCATCTACCACACCACCACCCTAAACCACCCCACATGAACACGCACGTCTTCGGATCGTGCACAAGGCAACCACCTCATTCTCTCCATCATCCCACACCCCTACACATCTGCAGGCACCAGAGGCCCACCAGTAGGTTACCAAGCTGAGGTCCCGGTGTACCTCTGATGTACCGCGAGATGCGTTTCTTTCATGGTGTACCACCAATGCATCACCTGATGGACATAGGATCCTATGCCAAGTTTCACTGATTAACCCAGAAGAAATTTATTTAAGTTGACGCTAAGTTTCAAAGTCTTGAGACTATGAATTGATTGTATTTATGGCATATGTTTTGACAGTATAGCTTTATGCCAAATATGAAATCTGCTAAGATGACGAATGTGTGTTCTGTTCTAACTGTTCTTCCCAAAGAGGACCACACCTGCCACCCCTACACGTCACAAATAAAGCTTTCCTTTTGTCTTAAGTGTTTAACCGTTTAATGGACAATGAAATGTGTCATTGTCATCTTTGTTCCTCAACTCCTCACCTCACTCTCCTCCTTCCTGTTCCCAGCACAATCTTTCTCGCATCTGGTTTCTGGTGAACTCTCGTCATACAATTTACCATTTCAAAACGTGCATGCACACACCACAAAGTGGGCACCTGATTCAGTTCAGGGAAGGTTGGTCGTGGTGCAGAAGGCTGGAGGTCCGCCTTCCATAACGTCTTGCTCAAGAGACGATACAACCCCCGTTCATTGCCTCTATGGCCGTTGGGCTATGATTTGAACCTGGATGTATTCGCGCGCGCGCGCGCACACACACACACACACACACACACACACACACACACACACACACACACACACACACACACACACACACACACGCACGCACGCACGCATGCACACACACTAAACCCCCTCTAATTATTCGCTGCCCTCTCCCACTGTCACAGGTGGACCATGCGGGCGTGTTCTACCCTTCCCCGACCTGGGCGGACGTGCGCCTTTGTGTTGCTCGCCGCTTTCATCATGGTGTTCCTGGTGATACCCAACCTGGCACCGACCTTTAGCCTACGAGCCGCTCCTCCTCCTCCTTCTCCACGCACAATTTCTCCTCTTCGTCGTCATCCACCTCTTCGTCGTCATCCTCCTGGTCGTCGTCGTCCTACTCCTGTGCCTCCAACTGAGCAGCAAAGGACCGGCAAAGAGGGAGAGTGGAGGAGACCTCGAAAGGAGCGTGACGACATCGCCACCATGATGTACAAGGTGTTTGGGTACGATGCTCTGCCTGACCAGTGCCGACGGAACGCCAGCCTGACGGACAGAACGAATCCCGATCTGAACTTGTGGAGAGAGGTGAAGACCAGACCGCTGTGGCTCCATATGATCTGTGAATGTGTGTGTGTGTGTGTGTGTGTGTGTGTGTGTGTGTGTGTGTGTGTGTGTGTGTGCGCGCGCGCGCGCCCGCGCGCGCGCGTGTGTGTGAATGTGGAGAGAGAGAGATCACACACACACACACACACACACACACACACACACACACACACACACACACACAGATTTATGTACGTATGTACATGTATATCTATTTGATAAGATTAGTAATGATGGAAAACAAGTACAGGCTAACAATTCTTTCATCATTATTATGGCCTGGCAAAGGTCAAAAGGACAAAGAAAGATGGGGAGGTTGGGGGGAGGGGGTGGGCCTGAAAGTTTGCAAGAGAAAGAAAACGAGAGTGAACATTTTGAGCGTTAGATTATAAAATCAAATCTTTTATAGCAACATATTGGTACCATCGCATTATGTGTTGAAAACGGGACCATTATTAACGTGTGCTCAGAGGCTTTTTGTCCGCTGATTCGGATCCATTAGTTACACGGTTGACTGTGTCGTCGCTCCCTCGGCATGCAACGGATTTATATCAGTCTATGAACCTGTGGTATTCTCACCACCAGGGGTTCAAACACAGAATCCATCGGCACCACCAGCCAACTGGTCAAGGACAGAAGAGTAAAATAAGAAGAAAGCGGTCTAAAGAAATAAGTTACAGGAAAACTATCAAATGAGTGTTAGATGTAGGGAAAAAAAAATCTTTGAGACCAACTTTGAGGATCGATTTAAGGATGTATGGAAGGTGGAAAGGTGTCAACAGTCAGAGTGGTCAGCTGTGCTCTTCAATGACCCAAGCATTGTCAGTCAGGTAAGTGCTGACGGCAGTTAAAAATTGTGCAGAACAGCCGTTGGATCTACTAAGAGATGCAGTCTCGCGCTGACTGACCAAATAATAATAAAGGGAAAAAATAGACTAGTGGGGGAAAACAGGTGCAGACTAACAATTTCTCCGTCATTGCAAAAATGACTGGCAAAGGTTAAAGAGAAATTTTAAAAAAAAAGAAAGAAAAAAAAGGGGGGGGGGGGGGGGGGGGGGGGGGGGGGGGAGACAGATAAGGGGTTGGTTGGGGGATGGGGAGGGATATTGTAGAGAAAGGAAACGGGAATGAAAACTAGGGCATTAGAATATAGATATAAAAATCAGAAATCAAAGTTGGAGGTCAAAGGTCTGGATTACAAATACAGCCACATACAACGTCACACTGGAAACAGATACCTTGCTTTGCAGTCTACATTTAAAAGAAGAAAAACTAACCTCACCTCCTTCCGTACATATTTCTGTTCCATGAATGCTGCGATAAATTGCGATTGACATTTCAGTATCGTATTGTGTTGTATTGTGCTGTGTTGTATTGCATGGCATTGCATTGTATTGTGATGTGTTGCATTGTATTGTGTTTAATTGTAGATCTGCAATGTCCATGATATTCAGGCTTCCATATCCCTCATAAAGATCTTTTACCCTTCTATGAATGGTTCTGGGTATCCATGAAAATGATGCTGCAAAAATGATTGTGTTAGGAACAGCTCATTCGCTATTTTGAGTCGTTTGTATGTAAACACTCAGATGAAACTCGAACCCCAGAACTGGAGTTCTCTCCCGTCCGAAGCAAATAATATACTGGACCACTTCCCATTCTTGCCTGCCATCTGCGGTCGAATGAAATGGTTTCGCGCGCGAGTCTTTAAGGCCTTACTATTCCTCTCTCGTTTTCTCCCCCATGTTGCAGGGTCCGTACCAGTTCCTGTCGGATTACCGCAACCCCTGCTGGCGTCAAGCACCCAGTCCCAAGCTGCAGTGCTGGCCATACGTCTACATAGCGGGCTTTCCTAAGTGCGGCACGACAGACCTGTTCAGACGCATGATTAGACATCCGGATGTGGTGGGAACGTTGATGAAAGAGCCCAAATGGCTGGAACGTGAGAGATTTACTGGTGAGTTTCTGTTTTTTTAAATATCAGCCCCATTACCACACAGAATCTTTTTCATGGCTGTCTACGTAGAGTAAACAACGACAACAGCAGTAACCAACACAGTATAAGTGTAGAAATAATACCAGGGTGAGCTTGACGGTAGAAGGTCTTGAGAGAAGAGTGTTTCGGCTCTGAACTCCTTACACCCCGAGGAAGCCGGGCCACATCCAGACACCCCTCTGCCGTCAGAAATAGTTTTGGCGCTGCTG
>JADBJO010000073.1:640000-645000 GCA_016801955.1 Conus betulinus
GGTGACCGATTATCGCATAGCCTCTCCAGGTGAGGAAATGAAACTAGCAAAACGGGTCAACCATAGCCTCAGTGACATAAGTGTAAGCTATCGCGCTCACATGGTGCAGAAACCACATGCGCTAGGGACTTAACTCGATCGACTCATCGACTAGCACAATGACTTCAGACTCGATCGACTCATCGACTAGCACAATGACTTCAGACTCGATCGACTCATCGACTAGCACAATGACTTCAGTCTCGATCGACTCATCGACTAGCACAATGACTTCAGACTCGATGGACTCACCGACTAGCACAATGACTTCAGACTAATACACAGACGAGCTCTGAAGATCTAATAGGAGGAGGCGCGGTGGGGGGGTGGGGGTGGGGGGTGGGGGGATTGGCGGGCTAAGTGGTTGTAGCATCGTTGTCACAATCCAAACATCAAATCTCCGCTCGGGACGGCCAGGGTTAAGGGATTGTTGTCTACAGTGGCAACATCTGTGCATACACCACCGCCTCCACCCCTACCCCTCCTTGTTTACCTCTTCACCCTCCTTGTCCTCTCCCTGCTCCCTCCCCTCCGCCATGCCCTAGACTCTAAACCGAGGATTTAATGAGATGATTTGGACATTCTGAATAATAAAACTCCGACAGTAAACGATATGTTCTTATACTATGCTTTGTGGTTCGTGGTTCTTCTCATTCATGTACAAAAATTGCAATGTGAGATTAGATCATGGATGTGTGTGTGTGTGTGTGCGTATGCGTGTGCGTGTGTGTGTGTGTGTGTGTGTGTGTGTGTGTGTGTGTGTGTGTGTGTGTGTGTGTGTGTGTGTGTGTGTGTGTGTGTGTGTGTGTGTTGTGTTGTGTTTGCCCGTGCGGGCGTTGTGTGTGCATGTGTGTGAGCGTGCGTTCGTTCGTACGTCCGTTCATGCCTGCAACCGTGCGTGAGTGTGTACTGTAAATGTGCGTGTGTGCGAGCGTGCCTGTGTGTGTGTGTGTGTGTGTGTGTGTGTGTGTGTGTGTGTGTGTGTGTGTGAGTGTGTGTGTGTGTTGTGTGTGTGTGTGTGTGTGTGTGTGTGTGTGTGTGTGTGTGTGTGTGTGTGGGTGTGTGTTGTACCCCAGTGGACGGCAGCGTGTCCGTGTTGTGGGATAACTACAACTGGAGAAAGGTGCCTGGAAATGAACGGTGCACGGAGCCACGCGTGATCAACGCTGACCTGATCCGGCATCTGAACCCTGACGCCAAGATCATCGTCATGCTGAGAAACCCTACCACCAGGTCCGTGCTGTGCACACCAAGCGATCGGGCGGGGATGGGGGGTGGCGGGTGGAGGAGAAGAGGAAGGGGTGGGAGAAGAGAGGGTGGGGTGGGTGGGGGAACAGGATGTGTTTTCTACTTTTCCCACCCTAAGTGTAGTAAATCTTTTAACTGACAATAGTCAAACAATCGTAAGATTAATCTAAAACAGTTTTAACCGTTGAAACAAGCAAAGCCCCCTGCTGCCCTCTCCTTCAGCCCCCCCCCCCCCCCAACCTGCCAACACCATACACACATATATGGGATATCTATACTTCCCATATAGAGTAACACAATGTAAATGAAACACGTCTTTATAGACATTTACAGTGTCTTAAAACAACAATAACAACAACAAAGACAAGAATGCACAACGAAGCAAACCACACAGACATTGTTGACATAATTTTGACATAATGTTATGCATTGTGACGAGCAGGGGCACGCATTATTATTATTATTTTTTTTTTTTTAAGACGAGTGAAGCTAACCATCCTGTTTGTGGGGTCTGCCTGACTGACAGGTTGTCAGTGGGACAAGACATCCAGTGACAGTTCAATGGAAGAGGGTTAGTTCCAACAAGGAAAGGAGGCAGACACTTCTCAACACGTGTAGTCTTGATATAGGCCTAATGCAGTTCGGATCAAACGTGACAATCTCTCAGGTCTTGGGGGTGGATCTTCAGCCTTTAGGGCTGATGTGCGAAGTTAGACTATGTGGTCTGCCACGTGCGTCATACCAGCAAGCACAAGCGATGCGTTAGGGAGTGTCGCGACTGCCGGTATTCGTCTGTTGTGACCTGGGTGGTCCCTTTGTTTTAGACAGCTTTATTTTCATGGACATAACGTAAACATTGAACACAAAGCAAATTTGCCAGGATAACAAGAGGATTCTTATATAAGGCCCTGGCAGTGAGACTTGCAGAATAAACATGTGACTGATGGCGGCCTCGCTAATAGAATGTATACTACAACATATTACCATAACAGGCCTATGTAAACATGACAAAAGAGGAGGTAACAATAACAGTATAGAATAGTGTCCCTTTCGTGAGCGTTATTTCACTGTCACATAAAGGCAACATTGGTTTACGTTGTCTGTGATGCAAGATTTAGTGGGGGGGGGGGGGGGGGGGGGGGGGGGGGGGGGGGGGGGGGGGGGGGGGGGGGGGGGGGGGGGGGTGGTGTGTCGACTGGTAACGATCCGCGTTTGTGACGTCAAAATCCCTACAACGCCGCCGGCGTGTTCACGTGCAGGCGGTGTCTGACGTAATATATCTGAACGGTTTATCAATGTTTGCTAACATGGAACAAAGACAAACAGGCGGACACAGGGGAGGGAATAAAAGGAGAAATGACATAAAACTGGTTACGCAAAGGCGCATGAGAGAGAGAGAGAGAGAGAGAGAGAGAGAGAGAGAGAGAAGTTGGACAGTGGTGGTTGGGTCAGTGTGTGACGTGTATGCCCACATGGACGCGGACACACATGATACGCATAAAACGTTATGGTATACACTATAATGCACTAACAAGAGAGGCGACGTTGGATGGTGGTGGCTAGGTGAACTTGTGACACTATGCAAACGTGTACGCTGATAAATATACATACATATATATATATATATATATATATATTATATTGTTATATGCATAACATTATCATGCTATCTACTGTAACATAATGCGCTAACAAGAGAGACGTCGAGCCTGTCACACTCGCCTGTTATTAATTTAAAACACAATGGCAGGTGTCTTATACATAACGGTATTTTTTGTTTGTTTTTTTGTTTAGTACACGGACAGCGCACTAACGACGAGGCAAACAACCCACCCATGCCATTCTTGCAATAAATTTGATGGGAAATGAAAAGGAAAGACAACACATGCACACTCTCAGAGGTGCACACAAACAGACACACATTCTCTCTCTCTCTCTCTCTCTCTCTCTCTCTCTCTCTCTCTCTCTCTCTCTCTCTCTCTCTCAGAGAAACCCTTCCTCCACACTGCCAAACTTACACACACACACACACACACACACACACACACACACACACACACACACACTCACACACGCACACACACGCACACACACACACACACACACACACACACACACACACACACACACACACACACACACACACACACACACACACACACACACGCACAGAGGTACGCACGCACGAACGCACGCACAGACACCTATAAAACCGCCCTCAATCAGTACATGTGCACTAACTATTCAAAAACAAACAAAACAACGTCTTTCCTCCCCATTCTGACAGAGGCAGACTCCTTCTACAGTGTTACTGAGCACTCTCAATCAGGGTTCTACCTTCCCCCTCTCCCCCCCCCCCCCCCTCCACACACACACACACACACACACACACACATACACACTGAAATACGTAACGCGAAAATGATTTTGGTTCACTGTCTTTCTTCTGATTTCAGAGCGCAGTCTGACTTTTTATACAAGTGCCGCGGATGCACGGACTATGGTCAGCACTTTTTCCATGAACATGTTCTACGTAAGATTGCAGAATTCAAATCGTGTCGAAAGAAAGCAAGTCTTCGGACATGTGTCTACGGAGAAAACATATATGAAGTAGTAAGTAAAAGACTAAAACGTCCGTGTATTGAGGGGTTAGGGGGGGGGGGGGGGGGGGGGGGGCGTGCACGCGTGTGTGCGTGTGTGTGTGTGTGTGTGTGTGTGTGTGTGTGTGTGTGTGTGTGTGTGTGTGTGTGCGTTTCTTGTTTATATCTGAAAAAAGTGTATGTGTGTGTGTGTGTGTGTGTGTGTGTGTGTGTGTGTGTGTGTGTGTGTGTGTGTGTGTGTGTGTGATGTAATTATTTTGGCTTTTAGATGTTGGTGTGTAAGCTGTAAGCAGGGTTGGGTGTAGAGAGTGTGTGTGTGTGTGTGTGTGTGTGTGGGGGGGGGGGGGGGGGGGGTGGAGGGGGCGAGGGGAACGCGCGTGCAGGCGAATGATTTCTTTGTCAGTGCGACGAAGACTTCAAACAGATTTTAGTGAGAGGTTTAATGAACGTGAACTACAGGGCATTAACATGTGAATTTTCAGTCTTTCATTGACAGCAAATTGTGTCTGGAGAACAGACCCATTTATTTGTTATTCCATGCCCGTCTACAGTCGACTTCCGTCGGGTACCACTCTTCAGCGGACCCTGCCTCTCTGTTGGTTACATTCAGATTTTACATCCACACAGCCCAGAGGGCATAATGCAGACCGTCCATTTTGCCAGGAGATGAGCTTTAGGGGCTTGCACAACACTACACCACTAGGAAGTGATGGGTAGCACACTACACTTACACTACCAGGAAGAGATGGGGTAGCACACTACACTTACACCACCACCACGAAGAGACGGGTAGTACACTACACTTATACCACCAGGAAGAGACGGGTAGCACACTACACTACACCACCAGAAAGAGACGGGTAGCACACTACACTACACCACCAGGAAGAGACGGGTAGCACACTACACTACACCACCAGGAAGAGACGGGTAGCACACTACACTACACCACCAGGAAGAGACGGGTAGCACACTACACACTACACCACCAGGAAGAGACGGGTAGCACACTACACTACACTACGAGGAAGAGAGACGGGTAGCGTACTAAACTACACTACCAGGAAGAGACGGGTAGCACACTACACACTACACTACACCACCAGGAATACA
>JADBJO010000073.1:652500-670000 GCA_016801955.1 Conus betulinus
TTTTTTTTTTTTTTTTTTTTTTGCATGCATAAGGGATATTGCATCTTAAAAACTGTATAAAATGGATATCACTCTCTCACTGGTCTGGATGTTTTAATTCCAGTTTTGCCGTCAGTCACCAATCAGTCTTTGCCTAAGTTATTTCAAAAGTACATTTGATTCATCCAGACACACCCAAATCCATTAGAAAACAGAAAATCCCTAACACCTGAAACCCATGACTTTTGCCACGTGCATGTTACATGCTTTAAGTGGTAAATTATCGTCATCCATCTGCACAACCTTCAGCCATGATGGATTGGTATAGATAAAGTAGTGGCTTGTTTCCCATAAACTAGGTGTCTTCATCTTAACCCCTAGAAATTTCCTAAGAGCAAATGAATGAACTCTTTCTACATGAATAGCAGATTTATCTAAGACCCAGATTTCAGCACTATATTGAGCAACTGGTTGAAGCTGGGCATCAAAGAGTTGTAGAAACACTGTCAAAAGGAATGACTCCTCAATATGCATGATTTTTGCAAGATACACGATAAGACATTTTTCGCTCTGTTTGCTAGATCCTGACAAGCAACTGCAAACCCTAGACGTGCAGGAAAATAGATTCCAAAGGGATTTATAACAGTTTACAACAGCCATCGACAGTCCATCAAAAAAATCTTTCGCTTGTTGCCAACTATCTTCCTTTTCTGAAAACTACAGTATTACTCTTTTTCATATTTACCTTCAGCTGAAGTTTGGAGGCTATCTGGCACAAAGTGTTTAACTGGACAAAGGCACGCCCAAAGGAATATCCTTTGTGTCCACTCCTATATAAACTGAGGGGGAGAAACAACACCAAGGAGGAGAGGAGAAGAACACCACGGTAGACAGAAGAACAGAGAGAGAGAGAGAGAGAGAGAGAGACAGAGAGAGAGAGAGAGAGAGAGAAGAGTGAGCAGGACAGAGTAGGGTCGAAAGAAACGTGGTCTGGGCGAGAGAAGTAAAAGCAAGGTCTTGGGTATAAAAGACAAGCTGAGAAAGAAAGACCGAGTTCGAAACCCAGAGGTGGGTGAATGAGACAAAGAAGAAGACGACCACGGAGACCCAGTCCTGGAACCTGCAGCCAGTCAACCAACCAAGGGCGTCACCATCACCCAGTGCTGAAGAGAAAATTGAAGTGGCTTGCTCGAGAACTGTGGTGTGGTGTGCAAGTGTGTGTGTGTGTGTGTGTGTGTGTGTGTGTGTGTGTGTGTGTGTGTGTGTGTGTGTGTGAGAGAGAGAGAGAGAGAGAGAGAGAGTGTGTGTGCGTGTGTGTGTGTGGAAACCTGACCAGGTAAGAAGCCTTTTTGAGTTTAAAACCCAGGATTAGGAAATATTGATCTTTTATGTTTTGATTGTTCCCTTTTGTGTAATTGGATTTTTCATGTGTAATTATATGTAGTATAGAAACTGTATTTCGTGCTCTCAGTCGGGTTAGGAGAGAAGCGAATGCGTGACATCTAATCCCCAGAGAGAGGTAAATGGTTGGTGGGTGCATGAGTGCGCATATGCGTGTATGAGTGCAGAGATAAACTTGGTGTGCTAAGCCTAATACATATAACATAGTTCGCTTAAGCAATACCATCACGATTTCCCCGTCCTGGACAGCACCTGTCTTAAATAGTTGAATGATGATCGATTCAGTCCAGCTTTCTAGATATAGTCCCTGTACTGAAAACGGGTAATGGAAATTTGAAAGAAAAAAAACAATCACGATGCCACCACCATTCTTAAATAGCTCATCAATCAAACCGGCAAGACCATCAGGTTTTCTTTTCTTGAAATCTTTCATCGCAAACAGAATCTCTTCTTTTGAAATGGGACTATTTAAGCAGCTTGTTTAATTAATTTTCTTTTTCAGTGTCTGCTTCACTGGAAACATCGTTTTCCACCACATTTTTGAAACGCTGGTACCACTCTTCAGTAGAAATGTTATTGTGTATATGGGATATCTTTACAGAAATCTTATGAACGTTTCGCCAGCATTCCTTCTGATCACGAACTGAGTGAATAACATTATTGAGTAACGATTTGTTGTGTTCTGTTTGCTTCCTCCACATAGTATTGTCATTCTCGTCGAGCGAGCCTTAATATTTGACACGATCTTAACTATCAAGGTTTCTGCAAACACTTTTAAAAGTTTCCTCGTGTTCTTTTTTTTTTTTTTGTTGGTCACTTTACATTCTCGATCATACCATGAATCATTCCTCTCACCTGAGTTTATTCTTGTTTTCTTTTTCATGCATTTTGCTTTTTAAAACATACATAAAACCACATACATAAAGTCTCCGTTTCGGATAAAAGAAAAAACATCAGACAGTTCCCAAATTTCATTAGTAATAATGTTTTCAAGCATACTGATGCCATTATCTGTAAAAAAAAAAAAAAAGCAAACAGATAATAATGTGACTTTTCCGGGGATATATACGAACAAATGTACCTGACATCTTTCATCAAATCCAAAATATGGTTTGAAATAAGAAGTATCATCGTATTATTACATACATTATCTATTGTTGTACTTATTTCAACAGTTCATTTTTGTTATAGACAAATTGTTCTCCCTGTTCTTTTCCCTTGAGCTGTAAACTGGATCGTTGGTTTGCAGAGAATTTTGTAGTCATCAACACACATTAGAATGAAAGTTTTCAACAAAAGCTGCAGCAAGGCATATGAAATCGAATGACAAAATACGATCGATATAACCGTGATCCTTTAACTTCGATTATGAGCCATTCACGTTCCAGTGTGTAAAAACAGCACGCCAATTTTAGTATCATATGCATTATTCGCACCATAGTTACTCTCACGCATACATTATATATTTTTCCTGTTTTCTTATTGATCCGTTATGTAAAGGTGGAGGGAAAAGGAGGGAAGAGGGAAGTAGGAGATGGGGAGAGAGAGAGAGAGTGGGCACATCATCTTCCACGCCAACACCAGCTCGTTGGTTTCCTCTCTCTTTCACTTCAAATCATGTTTGGATCAAACCAACCACCGACCTGTTAAAACATAGACAATAATAATCATAAACATGAGGTATTCTATATAAAAACATATACAGAAAAACATGGCCAAGACAAGTATCAAACATTCATAATGGAATGGTGAATTGTACATTAAACAACAGGTCTTGGCTTACCAAAATATCTTAATATTGTCCCTGCAGTACACAGACATTATCAAAATTAAGGTGCAGGATTTACAACACAAAAGCACAAAAGAGCCTCCCCGTTGCTAACGGCAGGAGGTAAAACTATCTTTGCAATCAATAAAAAAAAGCATATCATAACCATAAGATTAATTAAAGGGGATCCCCGTTGCGAACGGCAGGATCAACAATACAATTATTTCATATTCATAACATTAACAAATGGGGATCCCCGTTGCGAACGGCAGGATCAACAACACAATTATTTCATATTCATAGCATTAACAAAGGGGACTACCCGTTGCAAACGGCAGGATCAACAACACAATTATTCATATTCATATTCATAACATTGCAAACAAAGAGACTACCCATTGCGAAGAGACTACCCATTGCGAAGGAATTACATACAGTCAAAAGCATGGATCATAATTTCATAGCGAAGAACAGTATTATTAATGAACATACATAAGCACACACACAAAAATGGGAACTCCTCGTTGCGAACGGCAGGAACATGAACAATAAAATGAAATCAATTAACATCTAATTTTCAACAGCAAGGCATCACTTGGGCCGTATAGCAGTTACACGATTGTATTGAAAAAAATCATATGCGTAGTGTCCACATATATGATCAAACTCAAAAAGGATACATCTTGCACATTTACCAGCCACCTAAAGCTGTTTTTCTTTCTCAGCACACCCACACCCACCTCGGGACAGTGCGTCCTACATGCTATGGCTCCTCACGTTTCACGAGTAAGGCCTACACCCCGGCCCAATAATGGCTGTTGCTTTTCAGCCCTGCAATGGACCCACGGGTGTGAATATACTGAACAAATGAACGCTCACAGACTAACAGATGCAGCAACCGAAAAACAAACAGACTGACCAGTGGCACAAAATAGCCACATGAACGCACGAACAATCGAACAGCATTCAAGTGATTATCTGCCTAATTACTCAGCCAAGTAACTACGCAACCCTCCAGTCGCTCAAATAATGAAACAATCGAACACACAGATACAACACTCGTTTGTAAACAGGTAGCAACCCAGACACACGGAGGAATAATCAAACTACCTTCACTGGCTGTATCTTAATCATTTGCACAGGCTGCCACGCGGTTCCGTCACTGTGACTTAACCCTATCCTCGCCAGCAAACAAGGGCGACGTTTTCAAGTCAGTTTGTCTAGTGTTCTAATCACAATAAAAGACAGCAACATCCGTAATCTATGCTTTCTGGCATCGATTTGTTGATTGCTAACAATGAAATCTGTGACAATACTGAATAACTGTTTCTCATTTCATTCATATAAAGCGCCAGTCTCTGCTTAGTTACAGAGTTACTTAAATAATTAACGGTAGAATATAGCACATTTCCAGTTAATAAGAAAATGGAGTTTGTACAATAAAAATGTAAGAACATAGAACTTTTAACTTCCATTTACTAGTGTTATTTCACTAAAATAGTACTCTATCTGCCCTCACTCTGGGTAAAACATAGCCAAACCAAAGGCAAAAATCATCAACATACCTTTACATTTACAAACACCTGAGTAACAGAACCAGCGTCACAGCCTTCACCACACTCTGCTCAGTGAAAAAATGATCTCAGAGCCAGAACGCTAGGAAATATAACCCTTCCAACACCTTTCAACGAGATCTTTCGAGAAAACTCCTTTGTGGCCTATGTCACAATAGAACCAATAGAAGCGTCGTCTACAGCGTCTAAGATCTGGCTTTGCTGGGCTGCTCTTGAACAGACATTCTATCCCCCGACCGCCATGTAAGTGGCTGGGTCTGGGGTAGTGCAGAGGAAAACAGACCCTTCAGACTCCGTACCAAGGGCAAAATCCAGCAATGACTCCCGCCTGAGGATATATTACCCCTCTAAATTCTCAAGTCCACCTCAGCAAAGACAACATGGCTCCACGGTCTCCGGGGCTGTCTCCTCGGCCTATACTTTGTCTTCCAGTCCAAGCCATCCAGACCAGCCATGGTCAAAGAGACGCTCAAAACCTCCTCAGCAAAAGCGACACCAATTTAGATGTGGCTGACGTCCAATGGCTGTCTCCTCAAAACCAGTCTGCCCAGACCAGCCGTAGGCAAATTGTCTGCTGAGTGACCAGCCTCTTAACTGACATTCCAAAACTACCAGCTACGTCACCCCCCCTGCGATCTTTTCCCACGTTTGAGGGGTTAACCACTACAAACTCTCTGTTCTCAAAGGTTGGGCAGAATCATACCCTTTATAACTATTTCAATTCTCGCAACAATTTTCATCAACTTGTCAAATTTGATCTGTATTGTAGTGAACTCAGACATAAAAAACCGCCATCTTTTTTTTTTTTTTATTGCACTCATTGAAATGAATAGTAATTTGCTTTTAATTTCTTTAGAGGGGTCACACGGTGATGAAGTCGACTCAGTCTGTGACTGACAAGAGGTTACAGGTGAGTTTACACGACTGCCGTGAGCACTGCCGTTAGACAGCATCTACAACACGGCAACAATATCACTCACAGTGTCACAGCTCAGTGAGCACTGCCGTTAGACAGCATCTACAACACGGCAACAATGTCACTCACAGTATCACAGCTCAGTGAGCACTGCCGTAGACAGCAGCTACAACACGGCAACAATGTCACTCACAGTATCACAGCTCAGTGAGCACTGCCGTTAGACAGCAGCTACAACACGGCAACAATGTCACTCACAGTATCACAGCTCAGTGAACACTGCCGTTAGACAGCAGCTACAACACGGCAACAATGTCACTCACAGCATCACAGCTCAGTGAACACTGCCGTTAGACAGCAGCTACAACACGGCAACAATGTCACTCACAGCATCACAGCTCAGTGAACACTGCCGTTAGACAGCAGCTACAACACGGCAACAAATGTCACTCACAGCATCACAGCTCAGTGAGCACTGCCGTTAGACAGCAGCTACAACACGGCAACAATGTCACTCACAGTATCACAGCTCAGTGAACACACTGCCGTTAGACAGCAGCTACAACACGGCAACAATGTCACTCACAGCATCACAGCTCAGTGATTCACCTGCTTTAGCACGTGGAAGCGAGGGGGCAGATTTAAGAGAAGGGGTAACTGGAATTTATTTGTTCCCGATGAAGCATTTGAAAAATTATATACAAAGATATCCGCTGGAGAGTAGGACGTGCACGTGTTTTGAAATCAGACCAGCCAGCCGTTGGCGTTAATCTTTTGTCAATATCCAGACAAAACCTCACTCCGTCTATGATCAAATGATCCAAAACCATGCTGGCTCTTTTACTCTCTTTCCTGGCACTCTTTCAATGTGGAACCAGGTTCCTTCGTAATTCCCTCCTCCTTAGAGAAAAATCTTAACCACTGAAGATTTTAGTGCCCTTTAATTCATGTCTGGCATTCAGAACTCTTTCATTATCTTTATAAAAAAAAAGTGCACCTTCCAATGATAGGGGAATTAGATTTCTATTCAAGCAATGGAGTGTATCGAACTCTACGTCCCGGGGCAGCTCCAGTTGTCTGTCACCAAGTCTTTCACAAGTCCTTCATATTCTTCTCTAGTTTTGTTACCAAATCTTTGTATCACGTAAAAAATAGCGTCGTTCCTTTTCGATCGTCCCTCTAACTCGTGACTTTCTTTTTTTTCTGAAGTTTCCACTGTTCACACATAGTTTGATTTTGCTCTTTCAAACCCTGGTTTTCACGTTTCAAGTCCCTCACCTCCTCTCTCACAGATGCTACATCTTCGTGTAATCCCACACATATGTCCCTCACTTCTTTCACATCCTTCTTCAACCCATCCCATCTTGGTGATGTAGCCTAAGTAAATAAGTTAGCAGGATCTCGATCTGGATCCAGTTCTATTGATTCTAGCATTTCACGTGAGACGAGGAGGAACATGCAAAGGTATGTTTGCGTGACAACTGATGTATGATTACGAAAGAAAGAAAAGTACGCCGTAACAATGCTTCGCCAAGGAACAGTACACGGTATATGTAAATTCAAACAAGAACGATACAACAGATGCGTGAGAACAATCCGAAACGCTACACATCTTCCCAAGTAAACCGTCTGTCGCCTAATATCTGGGCCAAGCGAGCATTGTAAGGGCGATACAAGTCGTCAAGGAGAGCTCTGGTTGTGTTCCACATGGGGCCCGGATTCAGCTCGCGCACGTTGGCTTTGGGCAGTTCCATCATGACCTCTAAGGTGCGGTTGTCTGGAACATCTGAAAGAGCAACACATGTGCTCAAAATACAAGATACATTCCTCTACGTTGTTGCTCTCTCTCTGTCTCTCTCTCTGTCTTTGTCTCTGTCTGTCTGTCTGTCTGTCTGTCTGTGTCTGTCTGTCTCTCTCTCTCTCTCTCTCTCTCTCTCTCTCTCTCTCTCACACACACACACACACACACACACACACACACACACACACAGACTTTTTTTTAATCTACAAACAGGACGAATGACCTGTTGGGAACAAAGTAACAAACAAACAAACAAAAATTTCGGCGTGATTGGCTTTATTTTATCCTCTTATACATGTAGCTTCTTTTCGAAAGGTGGTCCTTAAATTTCTATCCAACAAAAGCATCTCTCCACCTGTCTCACACATCAGGCAATCTGGCCGCCGACTCTGACTTCTTTGCTGGCTTGCTTTTTTGTGTAGAAGACTCTTTTGACCTTAAGAAAGAATTCTGAAGGAGTCCAAACAGATGTATACACCTCTCCTTCCTCTTCGGCTTATCCACCTCTGGTGGATATTTGTTCTGTCTGCAAGACATAATTCCATGGACTCTATATGTTGTGATAAAGGGTTTCATGATCTTATTCTATCGTTTCTTCTTTTTCCTTTTTTTTTTTTCGTCGTTTTTTTCTGTCTTGTCTTTTCTACCAAGACATAGCTGAATTTAATTTTCATCCGAAAGAAAAGAAACAAGTGTAAACAAAACAAAAGAAAAAAAAAACAGAGTACAACGTAGAGATATAAAAGTCAAGTCAACTCAGGTCTGAGCAGCATGTGGCTCTAAAACGCGCTTTTCTTTATGGGTACATGGTACACAAATATCGCATTCAGGCAGTATCGTACATGACAAATTCAGCAGATAAGACATCGAGGACAGGAATGTACACCCCTCCTCTTCAATCCCCCTCCTGAATGCTTCGCAGATCGCTGGTTCGTCAACGGCGGTAAGCCTGCACGGCCACCAGCAACCGACAGCTGTTTCCCCTCTTGCAGAGCTCACCAGGCGTCACTAGGTCTGACTCGAGGGATAGACAACTACTGCCACCTCACCTACTCCCAGGAACCGGAAGACAGTTTCCAATGATCGTCGGCCGCC
Source organism: Conus betulinus (assembly GCA_016801955.1). Lineage (NCBI taxonomy): Eukaryota > Metazoa > Mollusca > Gastropoda > Neogastropoda > Conidae > Conus > Conus betulinus. Next base: position 661,035 of record JADBJO010000073.1, read on the forward strand.
GTGGTCATCCTCCATGCGAAGGAACAGCATCTGGTCCCGCGGGAAACGCAGAAACCAATCCTCCAGGTAGACAGCATACATTCCAAGCCTCAGCCGTCCCTGAAACAGAAAATTCACAGAAGAAGAGAGGGAGTGCAACAGTTCCATAAAGATATGAGTGAAACAGACTGCAACGTCACTGAAGACCAGCCCGAACACACACATACATAAACACTAAGCAACAAGGTAACGCTTATTTGACTACACAATACCAAATAGATAAATACACAATAATGCTCTAAACAGTATAACTAACAATGCACATATAATGCTATGTACATGGAAGGTCAGTTCCCTTGGTGTCGAGAGACGTTCTCAAAAATGGGAAAACGAGAAAGAACTGCACCACTACACCGCTTGGTCGTGCCCCTTGTTTTTGTTTTTATTTTTTTTATTGTCCAATATTTCGATCCTTTGCCAGACCTTCTTCTGGGACAGGAAAACTGCAGACTAAATGTAGGCATTGTTTCCATACTACAGATTAAAATTTGCTATTGATTAAAACTGGGCATGGGAGGAGTGGGAGGGGAAGGAGGGGTTTCAAAAGGAATCCGCTCGGAAGGGACTGACGGAGGCCATCATTTGAGAAGGGCAAGGTACTGAGAGAGAGAGAGAGAGAGAGAGAGAGAGAGAGAGAGAGAGAGAGAGAGAGAGAGAGAGAGAGAGAAGCAGATGGAGCAGGTAAGGATGGGGGGGGGGGGGGGGGGGGGGGAAGGGGGAATAAATGTAAACGAGGGTAGAGGTGGAGGTAGAGGTGCGGAGGTACGAAGTAAGGGAAAAGCGAATGGGGGGGGGGGGGGGGGGGGGGGGGTGAAGGAGGTGAAATGAAAGGGAGGGAGGATTGTGGGAAGGTGGCAGGGTGAATACACACACACACACGCACGCACGCACACACACACACACACACACACACACACACACACACACACACACACACACACACACACACGCGTACTTGCACCAACATCAGGATTGGGGAGGGGGAGGGTTTGGCGAGATGATTCGGACAAATTTTATGAAGTAATATGGATGGGAGGGGGTAAGAGAAGAAAATGAAAATTCAGTTTCATTCACTTCCACTTTACTAATATAAAGAGGGATTGCTCTGTCAAAACGCTTAGTTTTATACATCTAACCTTGAGTTTCACTTTTTTTTTAATTTAAAATTCAGGGTACCAAAATGTACAAAGGAATAGGGAAATGGGGGCGGCGGAGGGGGTAGAGAAAGTAAAAAAAAAAGGGGGGGGGGGGGATGGTGGGAAGACAGGAAAGGGGGAAGAAAAAGGGGGGGAAAAAGGGTGAGGTGCGGGGAAATAAGAAAGGAGGGAGGGGGGGGGGGGGGGCAAAGGGGATAGAGGTAGGAAAGTGAGAGTATAGGAAGACAGGTACAGAGGTGGGGGAGGGAAAGAATGGAAACATGAGATGACGAAAGGAGAGGGGAAAAGATGAGTTGTAGGGGAAAGTGGGGGAACTGGGGGAAAAGGTGAGGGAGGGGGTAATATAGGGAGGGAGGGGGGGGGGGGGGGGGGGGGGCGCGAGATCCTCACATGTGTCGGTTCAAGAGTGGCAAAGAAAACCTTGCAGATTCTGGTATACAACAAATATAACACCGATCGTTCTGCACTTAAATGGTTGCTTGTAAGTAATGAATATGCAGACGCATCGATGGACACAATCGAATTACTTAATACGTTTTAAATGATGTTGATTAAAATTGCACTAAGTCGGCATATCTTACTAGTTTGGATCACGTTTTAAATGATGTTGATTAAAATTACACTAAGTCGGCATATCTTGCTAGTTTTGGATCAAAGAGTAAGACAACAAGACAATGTCATAATTACTACACATACGCATGAAAATTCAAATGACTAACTCATACATCCTCTTCATCGCTTCACGTCGAAATGAATTAATCGGCATCAGTGCAAGCAGAACGAGCACCTACAGATAATGATAATGGTAATAGCAGGAGGAAGAGGGAGAAGAAGAAGAAGAAGAAGAAGAAGAAGAAGAAGAAGAAAAAGAAGAAGAAGAAGAAGGAGAAAAAGAAGGAGGAGGAGGAGGAGAAGGAGGGAGAAGAGGAGGAGGGGGGGAAAGAGGAGGAAGAGGGAGAGGAGGGGGAGGGAATGAGGGGGAGGAGGAGAGGGAAAAAAGAGGAAGAGGAAGAGGAGGGGATGAGGGGAAGGAGGAGGAGGAGGGGGAAGAAGGTGGAAGAGAAGAAGAAGAAGAAGAAGAAGAAGAAGAAGAAGAAGAAGTGGAATATAAGAGTAAATGTAAATAACTTCAAATCAGTTCTACAGTCTCACCGTAACGACATAACAGCAAATACTTTCATCTCCAGGAGCACACCAGCACTCAACCACTCAAAGCATCAGGTAACACAAACTGGTAAACATCACGATTTAAATGGATTGCCAGAGCTCCCATCTCACGGTGCTGCTTCTGAAGCTGATGATGATGAGCTCAGGACAAAGAACATAGATGTTTGAGGGACTCATCCTTCAGATTCCCGTGAAATAACAAGTTCTACAAATTTGATTATTATGTCTTTGCTCGCAATCTAACACACCCACACACACGCACAAATACTCACCTGTCTCTCTCTCTCTCTCTCTCTCCCTCTCTCTGTCTCTCTCTTTCTCTCTCTGTCTCTCTCTCTCTGCTTATGCAGCGTGTGTGAACATAAGCCAACACGCACTCACACAGATACAGACTCAATCACAGAAATACAGACACAGACAGACAGACAGACAGGCACACACACACACACATACACATACAGACGCGCGCACACACACACACACACACACACACACACACACACACACACACACACACTCCCTTCCTCCTATTCTCTACAGACACACACACACATACACAGACCACCACCACCATCCCCAAACCCATCCCCCCCGCACACATAGATTCATTCATATTCAATCCTCTGTCTCAGTGCTGCAGTTTGTAACGGATTCGTTGTTTCTTGGACACTGACAAGTGCAGTCTTCGGTTGAGTCCACTGAAACAAGTTCCAAGGTTGGCTTGCCAGCACAGCTCTCCAACAAGCTTTCCTCTGTTCGGACCGCTTCGAGCGGAATGGTCTTTTCTTTTTTCATATGACGGGTCTTTGTGTTCAGGAAGGTCTTCGGTCCAAGTATGATGAGCCACTCTTCATTTGGATGTTCTCCTCAGATTGTTATAACTTTTATGGTTAGCCGTCCAGCATTTTACGTTCTTTGTAGATCCGACATACATTCTGCCAGGGTGGATTTCAAATACTAATACATATATGACATTTTCTGCGCTACAGGAGATGTTCTGTCTAGTTTTCAAAGAGCTGCTATCCCACGTACTCACACTATGTTCGGTGTCTTCAGAGTAGGCGCATGTAAACACATATTCTAGCGCATGGTTTAAATCCAGGTTTAAGAAATGGACCAGGTGCTGTTATCCGTTTGGGTAATGTTGGTTGATACATTTCTGCCAGATGTTTTCTTCTTTTATCTGCTTCTATAAGACTGTTTTGAGAACAGCATTTTGTTTTCAGGATCTCATCCTGGTTTTGTTTGCCACAATTTTGATTTCTTTCACACAGCCTTTTTATAAGTCCATCCTGACAGCGCTGGGTATTTGGCATATTCTATGATCCTATTGTTTAAAGAACCTTCCTCACTGCAGATTATACTAAACTGCGTACCAGTCCCCCTTCATTTATCCCTTTAAAAGACAGATGGGGTGTGGCACGAAGAAGGAGGTGTATAGCTGTTTGAACTTTTTGAGAAAAATCTCTTACAACTCTTCCGTTTTTTATTGAAACTGTGTCATCAAAGTACTGTGCTTGTTTTCTCCTTGAAATTGTCCATTTAATAGACTCTGGACATAGTTGTATGCGTTTTTCAAAGTACTTGATATCATTTTGTTTGGTTGAATAACAAACCCGTCGTCTCTTTTTTTTTATCTTTCCTATTTCTTTTGGTAGTAATGACGTCAGCAGAGGTATGGGCACTCATTTACCAGTTTTTCATCTAGTTCTCCATAAAAAGTCTTCATAATCAATGCTGGGCTCATTGCTGTTCCTTATTAGGTCTGGCAAAGTTGTTCTATTGATGTCGTCTGTGTTTGAGCAGGCATTATTTTCTAACACAGTCTTAAGGGCTTCCAACATGGCTACCCTTGATATCTGTAAATTACATCCATACTTTCTCAATAGATTGTCAATAGCAGGTGTTTCCATTGAGTTGTCCACACTTGGGTGTAAAGCCACGACATTACAAGCTGCCAGACGCCCTGTACTAGGAATAGGTTCTACAGATGCGTTGATACATTCCATCTTTTAAGGAATGCTTTACTGTCAATAGTCTGATACTGTGTAGAATCAGTCAGATGGGACATGGCTAACTATATCAGTTCGGACGAAGGCTGCACAAGGGTTCCACTTTCAAATAAAAGCAGTCTGTAAGGGAATGGTTCTGGTTTGTATATCTTAACTAGAGGTTTAATTCTAGCTTGGTGCGTGTCTTTTAGGTTAGTCGCAAAGCTAAACGCCTCCTGTGTGATGGCTCCCTTTCTAGACCATTTGTCAGCCCAATTCCTAATCATCTTTTTAGTTTTATTCGTTAGGTACTCTTTCAGTACATCCCGTTGTTGTTTCTCATGCAAAGCATCTAAAGCTATCTTGTCATCTTTTACTAGTGGAGTGATGACTGCAGCCCCTGATTTGTCAGCATATTGACATGCTACGTTATAAGTTGTACATTCTGCAACTCTTCAATGGCTCGTCTCTGTCCTTTAGTCAGGTTATATTTTATTTTCTGTCTGTTCAATGGACTCATAAAATCTCTGGTACAAGCGTCTTTAACAGATTTTCTAAAGCGGGGTCGCCTTTCGGGCACTCTTGGCTGTGGGTTTATACCAAGGTCTTTTAACAAATTATTCATCTCTTTGCTCCTTTTGGTCATCTTTTGAGTTGCTGGAACTTGTGTCACCTCAAGCGCTCTACCCACGTGTGTGTATTTGACAACTGGTCAGATACATCTATAGGTTCCCTTCGGGTGGGGGCGAAGCGGTCAGTCTGCAAATGTCAGCCCGATCCTTAGTGAGTGACACACAATCATCAACAACTACCGGATGAAACCTTTAGTTTTCCTAGTCAGTGGGTATAGAATCTTCCTGTGGTCGGTTTTTGTGTTTTGCGTCTGAACTTTTTTTTTCCGGTTTCGGTTTTTCTTCCCACATAAACTTTCTAGTACGCATCTATCAAGCAAGTCTATACCCTGTAACATGTTTCTTTGTGTTGCAAAATATAATTCCTGTTATTCTGACTGAGCCATTATGTTTTGTTGTGTCAAAAGTTTGAAGGTCCTTACTACTAGTAAGTCTATCCACTTTTTCCGGTGTAGTTACTCATGTTCCTATGTATCTTCCTGTGTTTTTCTTAATCTGTCCTACCATTCCATTTTTTATAGTTTCTGTTCCCTCTTGCTCACTACTTATTTCTCTTAATCTCTATCTCATAATAAGATCTATATCATATATCAGGTAGCATCTAGACTTCAGCTGAGAGTGAAAATGAAGAAGAGCAACATCGCGGTTTTCAGAAAGGGCGGTTATTTGGCAGCAAGAGTAAGATGGGGTTTTTTTAATGGACAAATGATGGCTGTTGTGAACTGTTATAAATATCTTGGTATGAATTTCTCCACACGCTCGAGTTTCAGAGGTGCATGCCAGGATCTCTAGCAAGTAGGGCAAAAAAAATGCCTTACTCTGCATCTTGCAAAAATTATATATGTTGAATAACATTCCTTAACAGTGTGTCTTAGACTGTTTGAATTGTTGCCCAATATGGCGCTGAGATTTGGGGTTTTAAATAAATCCACTGTCCATGTAGGAAAAGTCCATTTGTTTGCTCTGAAGACATTTCTTGGCGTTCACATCTCTCTCTGGTGGTGTAGTGTAGTGTGATACCCCGTCTCTTCCAGGTAATGAAAGTGAAGTGTGCTGCCCGTCTCGTCCTCGTGGTGTAGTGTAGTGTGCTACCCATCACACACACACACACACACACACACACACACACACACACACACACACACAGATGGATACACAGACGGTTTACTTACTCTTTCAAATACGTCTTCTCGATAGACACATGCCCGAAGACTTGCTTTCTTTCGACACGATTTGAATTCTGTAATCTTACGTAGGACATGTTCATGGAAAAAGCGCTGATCGTAATCCTCCTTGCATCCGTGGCACCTGAATAAATAGTCAGACTGCGCTCTGAAATCAGTGGAAAAACAATAATGCGTGATAATTTTCATGTTACATATTGCGTGATAATTTTCATGTGTGTGTGTGTGTGTGTGTGTGTGTGTGTGTGTGTGTGTGTGTACAACGCAGGAAGGTTCTCCCCACCCCACCCCACCCCCCACCTCACTTCCGGCGGGGAATGGTGGGTGATGGAAGAGGGTTGCGTTTCAAATCGTTTTACATTTCTCCTTTACAAAAGAAAAGCTTAGATATCTGTCTTCCTTACAAAGACGGTTCTTATGTTCTCAATAATGCAGAACACAAGACACGCACATTTCAGTTGACATCAACAGTAATACGCATCAGATACAGGTGATCAGATTAATGCAGCGTGAACACTGTTCAAAGGTATTACATCGCCTGAAAGAAGGAAATGAGCACTGGGAGATCTTGAAGTACTGTGTCGACATTCCCTCCTCACACCCTCTGCCTTCCTGCTACTCCTTCATCCTCCAGACCCCCATCCACAATGTTCCCTCTTGCCCCTCTCTCCACTCCGCCGCCACACATTGTGGTAATTACGCATGAAGTACTGTAGTACACTGGCGGGCTATTTGTACTTGTTTCCTTTTCAGTTAAATAGGCACCAGAACAACGAATGACGCGGACTAACATCCGATTCATTCTGTCTAGCTGTCTGTATTCCTATATAGAGGTGTGTGTGTGTGTGTGTGTGTGTGTGTGTGTGTGTGTGTGTGTGTGGACATTCTGTTTGGTCCCCACGCTACTGGCAGAAAGGTCTACAGCAGGATGTGGAAGACGTGCAGCGTCGAACTACAAAACTTATCGGAAGACTGAAAGAGAAGCCCTACCCTGAACGTCTCCGAGAACTGAAGCTCCCCAGCCTAGAATTCAGAAGGCTCCGAGGCGACATGATTGACACATACAAGTACGTCACAGGGATCTATAATGCAACAAGCCCGCAATTCAAACCATACACAGGACGTGAGACCAGAGGTCACAGCAAGAAAACTCGCCAAAAATCAGGTGCGCCGGCAAGTCCGAGGCAATTTCTTCTCAGAGAGAGTGGTGATGATGTGGAACAGCCTTCCTGAGTCAGTAGTAACAGCACCCACCCTGAATACATTCAAAAACAGACTCGATGCCCATTGGTCAGATCATCCTAGGCTTTATAAACCCAAATTCCGAGCCAAACAACTAATTTCAACTGACATTGACAATCTTCCCACCATTACGTCAGTCAGTTGTATGTCACATCAATAGAGCGATGAACCGATCTATGAAAGATCTTTCAACATCGAAAACTACAACTATCGCACTTCTCCTTTGCAGCCTGTTTATGTAAAGAATTTACATGCGCAGTTTTCCAGTTCTTAGGAAATTTGCATTCGTTTACACTTCTATTGAAAAAGACAGGTCAGAGAGTTAAATGCAAATGGAAAGGATGCCAACATTATTTTGTTATGAATTAGGTCACGCTTTGTTTTTGTCAAGGTTTCTAATGACATTTTCAACTTCAAAGGGAGTGAGCGTAACCTCATTAAGCTCAAGGTCAAAGAATGGAATATCGGGCACGTCCTCTTCTTCATTTTCTATGATAGACTGCTGAATGAAAAAGTCTTTGAAAAAAATCAGCTTTTTCTCTTTGCTTGTGTGATATAAGATATTAGCATGCAAGATTGGTGGAATTTCGTTAGTTTCCATACCCCCCTTTTGTTTTTAGAAAAGATTTCACTAGTTTCCACCATTATTTTCAAAATCATTCGAATCTAAAACTTTCCTCTCCAATTCCTCTGTGTATTCCAACTGATTTTGCATTTCTCTGGATATGTCACAGTTTCGAAATTGTCGAAACCTGAGCCAGACTTCTGATTTATTAGTCTCTTTAGCTACTTTATGGGATTTTTTTTTGCGTTCATCAATTAACAGTCGAATTTCATTTGTCATCCCAGGCTACATCTTGAGGATGAACAGTAATGGTTTTTAACTGGCATATACAATATTGCTTTTTCTATATTTATATATATATATATATATATATATATATATATATATATATATATATATATATATATATATAATGTCTGAAAACATTTTTGCACTTTCATCAATTGCATTGTTGTAAATTAGGTCACCCCAGTTCAGTTCGTTAAGTAATTTGCAGAACCTGCCTATAGTAAGTTTATTATAACTGAAGATCGTTCTTTTGAATGATTGTTCTTTAAACTACAGTGTTCTTGATTATAGCACATGGAACACTGTGGTCACTACAAATAGCTGGCCAAACTTCCGTTGATTGTATAATAATTATTGGCGCTCTGGGTGATGACTAGGTCTAAACACGATTCTGTTGATTCATTTGTTCTCGTTGTTCATTTATTACCTGTACAAGCTCATAGCGGTTAAGAACGTTTACAAAGTAGGATGCCGGTATGTTTAAGGTGTCAGTGTTGAAACCCCCTTGAGTTGTTTGATCATTGCCAGTTAAAAGATTCAAAACACGTTGGATATGAACACACAGGCACACAACCTGTCTCCCCCAACCCAAATCCATCCCCGTTTCTTTCCCCGTTCTCCCACCCCTTCCTCTTCGCCTCCCCCACCCCACTGCACCCCATTCCCCCCCCCCCCCCCACCCCCCGATCGCGCGTTGTGCA
>JADBJO010000073.1:675000-680000 GCA_016801955.1 Conus betulinus
CCCCCCCCCCCCCCCCCCCCCCCCCCCCCCCCCATTCCATTCCATTTCCATCAGGGAGTGTGACCTATGCGCGCTAGTTTTTCACAAGAATCGTTGGACCTGATGCTGAGTGTTTACGCACGAACGACTCAAACCACCGACTGATGTCTTTCTGACGTCATTCTTTTGGAAGTTTCAATTTGATGGATACACAAAAAACCATGCACAAAGGGGGGGGGGTGGGGGTGGGGGTGATGGGGATGTGGGCCTGCATTTGGTTTCCTTATTGTTAAATTGTTCAGCATAATTCTTTGGTCAGTCAGTGGGAGACTGCATCTCTTTGCAGATCCAAGTAACGATTGTTCTGCACGATTTCTGTCAGCACTTACGTAACCCACAATGCTTGGCTTATCAGACAGGAGAGTTGACCACTCTAACTGTTGATCCTCTTTTTTTTCACTCCCTTGCATCCTTAAATGGATCCTCAAGCATAGGCTCAAATGTTTTTCCCTTCATTTAATGCTCTTTTGTATAAGGATTTTATTTTTTCAGATGCTTATCTCATTACTGGGTTTTCTTCTTTTTTAATTTGCTATCCTTCATATATGCTTGGGGTGCCGTTGAAATTCTGTTTTTTGAACCTTGGTGGTGGGAATACCACAGATTCATAGACTTTGGTATATCTCTGTTTGATGCCAAAGGAGCACCGACACTGTCAGCCATGTTTCACTGATGAATCTGAATCAGAGGACGAACGGCCTTTAAGCAGGCGATATGAATGATTCTGTTTTCAAAATGGATTTTGAGGTCCCAGTAAGTGCTACCGAAGGATTTATATTTATGTTTTAAAGCCCGAATTTTTCATTCTCGTTTTCTTTCTCTGACAAGCCTCCCCACCCCCCACCCCACCCCCTTTTTTCTTTTTAATTTTGCCAGGTTATGATAATGATGGAGGAATTGTTAGTCTGTATCTGTTTCCTCCAACAACTAATGTGGTCAACATTCCCTCGAAGAAGACCTTAAACGGTAAAAGATAGGGAAGTAACTGATGTAGTAGTTGTTTGGTTCTTAATTGCTTAAATATATATTACACACACAGATTCAGATTCAGAAAACTTTATTATCTCTCGTTAAAAGAGAAATTACATTCGTGACCGCTGCCCTAAAACAAAGTTAAGACATACATATTTATAGTTACAAACGTGACACTGAAAATTAAAATTACTTTCAAACAATAAAATATGCGTGTATCACCAAAATGGGAATTTCAATCTTTCTCCTTTTTCGTAGTGCAAATAAAGCATGCACTCAGCCACTCATAATTATACATACATACATGTGTGCACGTATGAAGAGAGAGAGAGAGAGAGAGAGAGAGAGAGAGAGAGAGAGAGAGAGAGAGAGGGGTGATATATATATATATATATATATATATATAATGGTATTACTAACCAACAATAATTTTAAAAGAGTGCTCAACCGAGTTGGGAGCGGCATCTGTTAAAAATTTGATTAATGCTTACATTTTAATCAAATTTTTAACAGATATATATATATATATATATATGTGTGTGTGTGTGTGTGTGTGTGTGTGTGTGTGTGTGTGTGTGTGTGTGTGTGTGTGTGTGTGAAATTGCCGCCAAAATTTTTACAAGCATTAAAGTGGCTGACCATCGAAACAAATTAGTCTTGATACCATATTGAACTTTACTCTGAAATTAGATAGGCTACTTGATGTTAGTTTTTAGCCAACATTCTGAGCGTGAACACTCTACAAATTGGAGTAATTGTTCAACAAAGTTGGATGCAAAGCAACATCGTCGGCTAGGTGGAAGAGTCTTTTTAAACACACACACACACACACAAACAGAACCTTGCTCTGAGCATAATTCAGAAGTTAACCCATTAGGAAACAGGACATGAGGAGATGTGTGATACAGTACCATAGAAGTAGAATCCTTCTGTGCATAGGCAAGGTCATGTCGAGGCTGACACTAGAGAATTTCCTAAATGTTAATGTGAATGACAAGACAGAATTCCTATTTGTCCGGTGGATGACAATGAAGAATTTCCTGAATGTAACACACACACACACACACACACACACACACACACACACACACACCACATGGAGCAACAGCGGTCTGGTCTTCACCTCTCTCCACAAGTTCAAATCGGGATTCGTTCTGTCCGGCAGGCTGGCGTTCCGTCGGCACTGGTCAGGCAGAGCATCGTACCCCAACACCTTGTACATCATGGTGGCGATGTCGTCACGCTCCTTTCGAGGTCTCCTCCACTCTCCCTCTTTGCCGGTCCTTTGCTGCTCAGTTGGAGGCGCTGGAGTAGGACGACGACGACGACCAGGAGGATGACGACGAAGAGGAGCATGACGACAAAGGGGAGGAGAAACGGAGTGTAGAGGAGGAGGAGCGGCTCGTAGGCTAAAGGTCGGTGCCAGGTTGGACATCACCAGGAACGCCATGATGAACGCGGCGAGCAACACAAAGGCGCACGTCCGCCCAGGTCGGGGAAGGGAAGGAACACGCCCGCATGGTCCACCTGTGACAGTGGGAGAGGGCAACGAATAATTAGAGGGGGTGTGTGTGTGTGTGTGTGTGTGTGTGTGTGTGTGTGAATATGTCTGGGTTCAAATCATAGCCCGATGGCCATAGAGGCAATGAACGGGAGTTGTATCGTCTCTTGAGCAAGACGTTATGGAAGGCGGACCTCCAGCCTTCTGCACCGCGACCAACCTTCCCTGAACTGAATCAGGTGCTCACTTTGTGGTGTGTGCATGCACGTTTTAAAGTGGTAAACTGTATGACGAGTTTTCACCAGAAACCAGATGCGAGAAAGATTGTTGTAGGGAACAGGAGGGGGAAGGGGGAGATGAGTGGTTGGAAAACGAGGAGACACTTACAGTGACATGGTTTATGGTCTATTTCACGGTTAAGCGCTTAAGACAAGAAAAGGTAATTATATTCACAGGTTTCAAAAGCAAGAAAATTTCATGTGTACACAACCCCTAGCCCATCCCTACGTCCATCCAGCTGCACAACCATCAACTACAACCCCCTGTCCATCCACCCAGACCAACACATTGGATCATTCTGACATTAAACAATATTCTATTCGATTACCTTCTTTCGAACACGCATAACAAGCTGCATGTTTAGCTAGCTCCTTTATAACACAAGCCAAAATACAGTACAACACACAAAGCAATGCATACAGCAACGTTTATTTAGTACTCAGTACAAACCAGACAAGAGAATGTTCGACAAATGCGTCTTTCTGAAAACAAATCTTGAAGTACCGGTGTCTTCTTTACACTTAGGAACAAAATACCTTTTTTTAGTAAAAGGATTCCCCGGAAGAAAAAAAAACTCTTAAGATATCAACACACTGACTACAGACGAGAAATCTAAAAATTTTTCTAAGTGTGGAGTCAGACTAAATTCACGAGTGCCACTCTCGACAGCCCTTCATTCCTGCCAAAGCACACAGCTTCTCGGTTCCAACAGGAAATCGCTCAGTCGTATAAAGCTCAGTGCATGTTGTAGGAAGCTGATGAAATCCAGTAGTCTAGGAGGGTTCGGATGAAGCTGCTAAGCTCCGTGGTTAAAACGAAAGGTTAAAATTCCAATAGTCTGTTGGCTTTAGGGGCAGTCATAGGTTTGCCACGGCATGATACAAAGAGCCGACCCCTCTCCTTCCGCGCCCTGTAACTTTCCCTGATGCAGGTACCTGTTTACTGCTTGATGGATCAAGTACCTGTTTCCTGCTAGGTGGATCAGGTACCTGTTTCCTGCTGGGTGGATCAGGTGTCTGTTTCCTGCTGGGTGGATCAGGTACCTGTTTCCTGCTGGGTGGATCTGGGTGGATCCTGTTTCCTGCTGGGTGGATCAGGTGTCTGTTTCCTGCTGGGTGGATCAGGTGTCTGTTTCCTGCTGGGTGGATCAGTTACCTGTTTCCTGCTGGGTGGATCAGGTGTCTGTTTCCTGATGGGTGGATCAGGTACCTGTTTAGTGCTGGGTGGATCAGGTACCTGTTTCCTGCTGGGTGGATCAGGTGCCCTGTTTGCTTCTGGGTGGATCAGGTACCTGTTTAGTGCTAGGTGAATCAGGTACGTGTTTAGTGCTGGGTGGATCGGGTACCTGTTTACCGTCAGGTGGATCAGATCAGGAACTGTTTACTGTCAGGTGGATCAGGTAACTGTTTACTGTCAGGTGGATCAGGTACCTGTTCACTGCTAGGTGGACAGAGAGGGTTTTCAAGCCCCCAAAATCCTGACCACACGAGAGGGTTCAAAACTCGCGACTGTCAGCTCCACAGGCAAACGCTCTAACCATTGTCTACAGGCCTCTCTAACCTCTCTGGGCAAGACTGTAAAAGACAAGGTCTGTCAAGTTCTTTCGTACATTCCCGCTGGATTTCTGCGGCTCACTTTCTAATAGCACGAGAGTCCATATTCCTCTTGTTTAGCGGAATCGGCGCACACAAGTTACAGTTCTTTCACCCTGACATAGTGTTCTGAGTGGTTTGGTAGGCTGAAGGAATCATCCACTGGTTTTGCCCACCTGTGATTAATGTCAGCAAGGTGTTCCTTAAATCTGACTTTGATGGCATGCCCTGTCTCACCAATGTACACTCAAAACACAAAGAACAATGGATGACGTAAATTTGGTTGATAGCGTCACAGTTGACGTTCTTTTTTTGTATTTGTGTTCAGGATCCTTTCAGTTCAGTTGAGGTACAGGTGACAGGCAGATCCTACAGCAAGCTCTGTGTTGTGGACCGGGATCGTTTTGGGAGGGAGGGGGTGGGGGCGGCAGAAGGGAGCACGTAGACTGGATTACTCATGCATGACGCGAATGTTTTCGTCACATTTACAGATGACTAGAAGAGCTTCGTTAGCTTCAAAGTGAGGTGACTGCAGGCGAAATTTTTAAAAGGAATTTAAAACAAACTCCGCCGGTTAACATACACGAACAAATTCCAAGACAAAACACGACGCATCT
>JADBJO010000073.1:685000-745000 GCA_016801955.1 Conus betulinus
GCTTCATGTCCAGCGGTGATGCAGTTCCGCAGTCTTGCGACAGATAAAAAGAGAACTGTGTGTCGAACGGGGTGATTTTGACAACTATGTACCTATGTGGTTGGTGCCTGCACTGATATTTTATCAAAAGACCCAGACATTCTGATCACCTCTGACGCTAGTCTGTCAGGCTGGGGATGTGAGAGTAGTGGGGTTTGTCAGGGCGGAGCATGGGTGCCTGAAGAAGCCAAGTCTCACATTAACTCCCTGGAACTGAAAGCAGCTTCACAGAGCTTCCAGCCAGAACTGGGTGGTAAGCATACAAGTATTTTGATGGATAGTACAACAGCTGTTGCATGCCCGAACCACATGGGTACCAGTCATTAAGACCCATGTAACAGCATCACTCACACTTTCTGGGGTTGGTGTAGTGGTAACAACATTTTTCTATCTGCAGCTCACATTCCTGGTAGATTTATAAAGGTGGGGACACATTGCCCCTTTTCAGCACTGGGATGCGGTTGACTGACACGGCAGTGACGGGGCCTAATGGTCTGGTGGTTGAAATCTAAATGACACCCGCCGCTGGCTCCTTCCTGTCCAGCCGGCAAACATCTGTTCATACACCCGCTGGACAGGCAGCGGCGCTCAGTACTGTCTAAATTTGGGCTCCGATGAAGGAGATAGTTTGCTTTGCATTATTTCAATTACTTGGATCAGTTGCGTACAATTAAAAACAACAACAACAACAAACCGAAGATAGTGAGTGAGACCGTGGATCGCGAGAGGGGGGACGTGTGATGCGTACCTCTCTCTTCTGAAAGAATTACAAGAAGAGGAGGCTCACGGTTTTATCAATTTTTTACGAATGGATTACGTTTTTCTTTCAACAAACTCCTGGAGATGGTGACCCCATTAACAATAAAAACAAATTAAAAAGATACAAAACAAAAACAAAACATAATAGTATCAGTAGTAATTGGTTGTACAAATAGTAGTAAAAAGAGGGTAACTGTTGCTGTTGTTGCAAACAGTTGTAATACATAGTAAACTTTTTTCGTTTGTTTTTATTTATGTTGTTCGTTTCATTCATCGCACGTTGGTTTCTTTGTGGTGGCTAAAAGTAGTTTCGTACAAGTAAAGTGTATGGTAAAAGCAGAAGGAATCGCTTTTCAATCAATAAATGTCACCAAACATGCCTTTTTCAGTTCATTATCGCTTACTTTTGAACATGACTGATAGAGCTTCATGTAACAAATCGGAAACTTTCAAAAGCAGAAAATAATGTAGTTGTAGTAGTGGTGGTGGTGGTGGTACTACTACTACTACTACTACTAGTAGTAGTAGTAGTAGTAGTAGTAATTGTTGTTATTATTATTTTTGTTCGTTTTATTTCTTGTTTCAATCATATATCGATTTATTGTTATGGCAAAAAGTAGTTCCGTACACGTACAGTGCACAATATAAGCACTGGTCAGTAAACGTCACCAAACACATAACCCTGCACAGGAGAAAGGGCACCAGGCCGTCAGGGATCTGACCGTCTGCCTGATCCTGCACAGTCCTGACCCTTCCAAGACCTAGGCCTACATCCTGAGGACAGACTGTGAGCGCCGGAGCAGTCCTGATGCAAGAACACCATAGAAAGCTGCTCCATGTCAGCTGGGCTACACCAGCACTCAAGAGAAGCGTTCGACAGAGCAAAGATCTATTACACGGGTGAAAAGAAGCGCCTAGCCATTGCCTGGATGGCGAGTTTCAGTCTGTACCTTCAACGTGTGGAATTTGTGTTGCAGACAGACCATGGTCAGCTCACGTCCTTTAGACTCAGCTGAGTTTATCAGTGGCAGAATGACGTGACGGACGATGTAGGTCTGCGTGCAAAACTTTGACCTGAGCAGTAAGTCAGTCCATAATGGGGCGTAAAAATGTCGGCGCTGATTGTATCAGCAGTTTGGTGAAGCGAAATATGTGATCATTATGTTGGACTCTGAGAACAGTTGCCGTATTAGATTCTGAAATGAAACACAACCTATTTGTTTTATTTTAAGCACGATTTCCTGAATGTGTTCAAAGTCAGGGGTAATGGTTCGTCCAGTCTGACTTCGCATTTTACTACGAATCGGTTGATTCAGGTCTACATATCATGGGTCTTGCTTTGTACGTGCTCTTTAATGTGGCATTTACCAAATCACGCGTTCACAGAGTGCGTATTGATTACATAGGTCGTTTTAAAGTAGGTCTACCAGAATACTACAAACAGTGCCAGAGGCTTCCAGGAAGTGTTCCTTGAATGTGCCAAGCATTCTGGTTGCCTGTAACACGTGACGCTTCTCGGTCATTCCAGCAAGTTCTATGCCTTTGACTGGCCGTGCTGTAAGAGTGAACAGTTTTCATCTAACACTTACTGAAAGAAAGACTTGAATAATTCTGACATGTTTACAGAAATTTTGTTTTGATTATGTGTGTGTGTGTGTGTGTGTGTGTGTGTTGCTTTAAAGAAAATCTATTTTCAGAGTTGACTTCAGCAAGGGTGACCGACCATCCTGATATGGCCCTTTGCGGTCGGTCGAGCGGTAAGCAGCATGAATGAATGAATGAATGAAAGAATGAATGAATGCTACATCATAATTCACAAACGTTTTAGAAGACTATTGCTGCTTGATGATAAGCGAATCTTCTTCTGCAAGTAAAGGCTTTGAACGTGTTATCAGACTCGTTCTTTTCTCTGTCCAGGACAATTCAAAGAGGGATCAAAGCCAGTTCTTTTGTTCACTTACCTTCACACAGCATCAAGCTCACTGAAGTATAAAATCGAGAGTTTGATTCTTGTTCGTGGAAACATCAAGCTTTAGAAAGCACGTCGTGGAGATCTAAGTGTTTACATGGCGGAGAGAGCATTGGCACTGGCGGCTGTTGGAAATTTGGCCAGTGTGTCGTCTGGTGGAGAGCGAATAGAAAACGGTCATTAAGGGTGGGGGGGGGGGGGGTGGGGGGGGGGGGGGGGGGGGGGGGGGGGTGGGGGGGGGGGGGGGGGGGGGGGGGGGGGGGGGGGGAAAACGGGGGGGGGGGGGGGGGGGGGGGGGGGGGGGGGGGGGGGAGGGGTTGGGGGGGGAGAAGAAGACGTGACGTGCTCCTATCCCATTCTGCCGGGGTGGAGGGTGTTGTTGTAGAGAAATAACAGTGGAGCGCCAGCGTGCTGTGAGGGTGGTCCAGATGTCATTGTATTGGTCCTACAAAACTTGACGGGGCTTTGTGAAGGTGATTGTCACTGGGACGGGTACAGGCGTTTAATGATGTACGAGGCTTGTAGCTGTGCTGTAGGGAATACACTCGGGCACTGCGCGATAAGATCGCCACTGCTGTGTGTTTGAAGAGTCTATCAGCCGTCTCCTTTGGTGATTATTCACAGCAGTGCCAACTGTGTCTCGTGGAACGTCGCCCACCTTACAGAGTGGTCTGGTGACTGCTTTGTCAGCCATTGCGTCGGTTATAGACTATCAGTCCCTACCTGAGTAGCAGCCTTGGGGATGTTGATACTCCTCAGGAAGGAGTCGCTTATTAACATTATTGAAGTGTCCTAAGCGACCTTTGGCGGAGGGTGTAAATGAGAATGAAAGGGAAGACCATTTTCACTCGGGGGCGAGAAGGGGGGAGGGGGGATTTTACAAGTGGAAAAGATGATGTCATGTAGGAGATTATTTATCTTGGCATGGAGGAAGTGCAGTGTCCTGTAGGAGGGAAAAAGAAGTGGCGGGGGGGGGGGGGGGGGGGGGGGGTTAGTGGGTGAGGGCTGGAGGAAGCTTTTGTTGGGAAGTAGATGAGAGTGAAGCTGTGGCATTTATTTAAAAATTCTGGAAGTGTTAGTTCAGTTCAAGTATGACAAATATCTGGCTTGTCACCACGGCTTTTGTCTTGTGTGCGCATCTAGTGTCGTGGATTGATGCTTTAAGGCCAGTTAAGGCCAGGAATCTCCTCTCGGAGCCATTGTTTTATCCTCTCTCACATATCTCAAAGTTCCCCATGTCATATGTTCATCATGTTGTAGTTGCGGGAAGGAAGTGTGTGGGGTGTTAAGGAGTCATGGTATGTCTCTGTGTGCACTGGTTCCGTTAATATTGTTGTTATGTGCGATGCTTTCTGCTTTTACTTATCTTTTTTTAATTGATATTCTTACCAGTATCATATTAGTATTCTCATTATCATTGATGTTGTTACTATTATTGTCATTATCATCATTATTTTCAATAGCATTTTCATCCGGAGAGAATTATTCATGGCTATTATTTTGATTTCCCCACAATCATCATCATCATCCTTGTCATCATCACACTTGTCATCATCATCATTAATGTTGTTTTTGTACTCACAGTTCTTATAGAACAGGGAGTACTTTACAATGGGAACGAAGAAATGCTGTCTGTGTGTCTGTCTGTCCGTGGGTCAAAATGTGTTCCACTCGCTCCAAACAAAACTACAGAGGGCCGATCTTTCTGAAAATGTGTGGGTATGTTCGTTATGGGTCACGGATGATGCCCGATGTTTTATTTTTACCGTTATATCCGTTACTATGGCTATATAACGGTTTTTTCTTCTGTATGGAATATCTCAGAAAGTACTCGGCCGATCTCGCTGAAAATGTGTAGGTATGATCATTATGGGTCACGGATGATGTCCGATATTTTATTTTACCGTTATAGCAGTTACTAGTGGCTATAACGGCCCCATAACGGTTTTTCTTCCTTTTGGAATATCTCAGAAAGTACTCGGCCGATCTTTCTGAAATATGTGTAGGTATGTTCATTATGGGTCACGGATGATGTCCAATATTTTATTTTACCGTTATAGCCGTTACGGCTATAACGGCCCATAGCGGTTTTTTTTTTTTTTTTTATGGAATATCTCAGAAAGTACTAGGCCGATCTTTCTGAAAATGTGTAGGTATCTTCATAATGGGTCACGGATAATGTCCGATGTTTTATTTTACCGTTATAGCCGTTACTAACTGTTGTAACGGCCTATAACGATTTTTCTTCTGTATGGAATATCTCAGAAAGCACTTGGCTGATCTTTCTAAAGAGTCGTAGGTATGTTCGTTATGGGTCACAGATGATGGCCGATTTTACCAGAATAGCTGCTACTAACGGCTATAACGGCCCAAAACGGTTTTTATGGAATATTTCATGCGTATTCAAGATAAACTGGGAGTACGTTTATATGCTTTGCATCTTGTTGTTTTTGCCACTCATCAGCAAAAAACTTTCATTTTCTGAACGTTCGTTCCCCACAAATAATCACACACACACACGCACACACACACACACACACACACACACACACGGTTTTTTATGGAATATTGCATGCGTATTCCAAGATAACTGGGAGTACGTTTTTAAGCTTTGCACACCACACACACAACACACACCACACACCACACACACACACACACACACACACACAACCAAAATGAAACTGTCAGTTGATGTTGATGGTGCTTTACCCAACATCGTGTTGTATATTGTATGCAAAGATTGATCTTGTATTCTAGTCTTCACCTTCGAGGGGAAAGGGTGATGGAATCAGAACCTTTTCGTAGTCTGAGTCCCAGCGACAAGAGTTTCTTTTCTTTTTTTTTTTTTTTTTAAGAAGGACCAGTTCGAATGTCCATTTGTGAAGGCTCAGCCATGCTGTCAGCATAGTACTGTTGTAGCATAAGTAAAGGTCGAAGAAGTGTATGAGATTTTGCGACCGTTCATTTCACGTCTTTTGTCTTGAAAACATGACATTGAGAAGGCAGCTTTAGCTAGGTGTACGAACATGAAAAGACAATGTTCACGGGTAAGGGTGAACATACCTTCAATGTCGCCCACTAAGTGCCACGTCTAGAGGCTCCCCTCGTCTTCTCCCCCTTCCCCACTCCCTCCCTCTGCCGGCTCATCAACAGCGTCCTTACTGCTCGACTTAGCGAGGAACTCTGACTCAAGCGTATTCAGCACCTGAAGCGTAAATCCTCGTCATGTAATCTCTCTCTCTCTCTCTCTCTCTCTCGCTCTTTTCTAAAGAAAAGGGAGGGAAAAGGAAGAAAAAAAATTTGTTTGTTTTTCTTATTGCTGTGTTTTAATTTTTGTCAGTCGATGTAATTATTCCTTTTTATTTTGTTATTTTTTGAAGGCATAGCGTAAAAAAGTTTACAGCTTATCTATTCACCCTCATTTAAAGATTTCGAGTTCTCTCTCTCTCTCTCTCTCTCTCAAAATAGATCAGCCTATGAGTGAGTCTTGTGAACTTGTCCTGTGTTTAATGAGTTCAATTTTTGTGCTTGACAACTGTTCTCGTTTCGTTGATAATGGCCAGAGATTGTAAAGACGCTAACAGCTACATGACTCCCTGGAACATTTATTAAATGTTTTCATCTCTGTTTAGTTAATATGAGCTGCCAAAAATGACGAATCTGCCAGTCTTACAAGCTGCAAGCTTTTGTAGTCAGTTGCCCCTTAGTGTAATGTCATGCTAAACGATGTTGGGCTATTATTTTCTAAGAATGCATAAATAGTGGTTGCTTATCGGACAGAATGTCTCCCTCCACACCCTCACCTGGCATCCCACGAACCTCACCTGGCCCCCTCCCTCCGATCACCACTTGCCCTCCATCACCACTTCCCCCCTCCCATTCCTAATCTCCCACTTCTTTTCTCGGCCCAGTGACGTGAAACAAACCGTAGGAGAGGAGGGAAAGGGATAAGGGGTTGACTGCCAGGTTCGGTAAAAAGTGGCTGTGTAAGCGAATTTCTAGGGCCATGGAGGACGATAGATTGATAGATAGATAGATTATGTACCCGTGAAGAGAGAGAGAGAGAGAGAGAGAGAGAGAGAGAGAGAGAGAGAGAGAGAGAGAGAGAGAGAATGTTTAACTCTGGGGCTAACTTAAATCAGGGAACTAACGTCTCAGTTTGGAAAATGTTCACGCTCAGATAGCTTCAGACCTACTAAGGAGAGTATTTCATGTTCACACACTCAGCTAGTTAGCTTCAGACCTAAAGAGAGTATTGCAGTTCAACTTAAATAAAAGTTATACAGGCTGAAGCCGTCAGACCTATGGACGCCTATTCATTTCATAACTATCCACCTGTACAAACACGACCAAACTTTTTGGCGCCATTTGATTTTTATTGATATATAGATGGAGAAAGAATTTCCGCCTGTTTTTTCTGTGCAGTCACACGAACATTTCTGTTAGTATCAAACTGAAGTACTTGTCGACTTGGCTCATCAGAATACTGTTGATCTGCCTCAGTCCTGATCAACAACAACGTGTTTCATCAGTAGGCGCTCGTTGTAACCTTCATGATGCATAGTAATTGGTCACCATGTTATCAGTGATTCTGTTCTGTCGTGACTATTTCTTCACATCATTTTGTTCGTCAAAGTATACACTACAGAATGACATTTTCCATCACTGCCTATGACGAGTGGCGGTGGCAGGTGTGGTCCTTTAGAGAAAGTACTCAAAATGTTTTCTCCGTTTGAATCATAGTGATTAGGCTGGCGTCTCCTCACTTCGTCTCATCATAAAGGGAGGGAATGTTTTGATGACTTGAGTTGATGTCCAGGGGGATCTCCGACACTCAGCTTTCTTAACCGGGGATGTGTGTGGATCTCTCTCTGGTTGCTGGTGACTGATACACTCGTCTGGTAGGCAGGTTGATCAGTTGCTACTTGTCCACGTGGAAGCTTTGATTCTTGATCCTGTACTGGATCAGTTGCAGTAAGTCCCCGGACTCAGTCTGTTGGCATTACAGAACCTGGTTTGTTGTTAAGTCGCTGGGAACCCAGCTTGAGGAGTCCTGGTTTTCAGTAAATGCGTGAGATCTCAGCCAGGAAATGTTAGATTAGCATAAATGTATCGCCCACATTTTTCAGTCTCTCCACTTTAGTCCTTTTCTCAGGTTTTTAGTGGATCTTGATGAGTGAGGAGGCACGAAGAAACTGCTGAACAACTGAAGAGAAACAACTCTTCAGTGTAGTCACATACTCAAGCGAAATAATCAGGTACTGGACTACACTTAGCTCAAGTACACATGTTGATTAGAGTCACCAACTACAAAGCATTAAGGCAATCAGCAGTATTCATAAGTCATCATCACAGTTTTATCCAGAACAGGGATAATCGTATCCTGTCAGAATACAGTATTCAGTAAGCATCTTAACAAATACTACCAGGTACTTGCAAAAAGTTGTACTGCTAAAGTATAATATTCAACAATTATCTTAATAGTTTTTTACCAAGTAGTGGCAAAACGTTAAACTGTTACAAAACGATACTCATTCATCATCTTGATAGGTTTTATCATGTCTTGGCATAATATTACACAATCAAAACATATGACGTAAATACAAGCTATACATAGTCTCAAGACTCAGAAACTTTGGTTTCAATTTACTTTTTTTTTTTTATAGTTGATCAGTGAAACTTGACACAAGATCTCAGAGTAGGAGATAATGAACGTTCACCTTTCTGGCATACACCGATGTTGAGTTCAACGCTGACGACTTTGTTGTGGTCAGTCTTACAGGTCTATGGGGGTCAGTGGAATGGTGAGACGCTTTTTGTTTGTTAAGCTACCCATCATGTCTCTGATGCCTCTTTGATTGACAGGCTTTCAAAGGAGAGGGTGCTCTGGAAGGAGACAGTGCTTTCCTATACCTGAAGTGTGTGATAATCAGGCATAACCATCTCTCAGCAGTTACGCTACTGAACCCAGTTACGATGTCCACGCCCGGTTAGACACGTGCAGGCCTGGACATTTGGCCTGCCCGTGGGATTAGCATACAGCATGGATATATCGCACGAGTCTTTGCCACAACGATCGGTTCGGGAAACCGGAGTGAGTAGGAAATGTGGGGAGAAGGGGGAGGGCGCGGGGGTGGGGGTGGGGTGGGGGGGGTTCCTTCTATAAAGTGGTGAGGGACCGCGAAAAGGAGACCTCGTCCCATACGTGAGCAGCATGTGATACTGCAGGACCGTTGCGGGTACTGGAGAAGTCTTTGTCATCGCTCTGCCAGCTCATGTCAACATGTAACTCAGCTGTTGACTGAGACAACATTTTCTTTTCTGGCCCCATTCATCTATCACTAAAATTCAATAGCTAATAGATTTTTTTTTTTTTTTTTTTTTTTTTGTAGTGAAAACTCCTTCCAAATTTCCTGAGCATTCTCCACTCGCAGATTCTTCACACTGAATGGACAGACGCGACCTACATGGTTAAATAATGCACGAGCACATACATGCGATGTGTGCGCGCGCGCGTGTGTGTGTGTTTGTGTGTGTGGGTGCGCGTGCGTTCGTGTGTTTATGTGTGTTTCTGGAGGTTGTTAAAGTGTGTATCTTTCTGGAAGTTGTTAATGAGAGGGTTTTCTGATGAAATATGCCCACACACGTATTTTGTTTGGTTATCTCTTTACCAGGTTTTTACTTCTGCTGAATCTCCTTTTATCTAGTTTTTAGCATCCGTTTTTTTTCTGTTCCAGAACATGAATCTCCTTGTTTGAATAATGAATCCATCGTCTTTGAGGAACCTACACTGAAAAAACCAGTGTGATAAAAGCTTTTGCAGATTATTAATCTTGTGGGGTGTTCGGCTCATTTTTTTTTAATATTGTTACATGTGTTTCTGGAAGGCCGCAGAATTAACTAAGAGAAGTCAAATAAGGGAATTAAGTAGGAAGTTGCACTGGAAACGGTCTTCACATGAATGCTTTTGAGAGTCATGCTTTGTTTTTTTGTGCTTGTTTATTTGTTTTTTTTTTTTTTCTCCCATTAGGGATTTTTTTTTTTTTTGCTTTCCTGTCAATTTCCTTGTTTTCAGAATTTTGTACTTGAAGCTATAGGTATTTCAATTATGGCTGTGATTCTCTAGGTCTCTGGAGAAGGATCCCTCAGGCAGATCATGGAGTCCCTGAGACGCTACCTATCGCGTGCAGTATTTGTACAGAAGACTTTGTTCAAACTGTTTGGCTTTTCCTCAGGACTTGCAGAACCTAGGCAAGACATCATCAAGGTATGCCTAGTATTGATCTTGGCTTTGTGTTCTTTTGCCTGCTTCGATCCATGTGTTTGATACTTCCTTTAATCAGTATGGTTTTTTGTGTTGATATACGTATACTTGCTCATTCCTCGCAGTCAGCTGGGCTATAAACATGAATTGAAAATTGTATTTTTTGTCCAGTGCCACCTTCTTTCTTATCCACTACCACCTTCCCTTTTTATGACTGTTTGACGTGCTATCTGCATCATTTCATTCCTTTACTTCTGACCGCTTGACTCTCTCTCTCTCTCTCTCTCTCTCTCTCTCTCTCTCTCTCTCTCTCTCTCTCTCTCTCTCCAGTCTGGATTCCGATCTAATCATCCTTCAGAATCACGAATGTGTGACATATAGCTTTCAAATATAAATCTCGAATGTGTGACACATAGCTAGCTTTCAAATATAAATCTATCACAAATGACAGGGTTGTCTTTCTTGATTTCACAAAGGCGTTTGATCTTGTTGATTATATATTCTTTTAAAGCAACTGTCCATCTGTTTGAACCATTCCTTGACAGTCTCATTATTCCAATCATACTTGAGTGACAGGAATCAGTATATGCTCCTTTATAGCAAAACTTCCTCTTCAGATTTTGTCAGTCCCACATGTAGCCTACTCCACTAAACCGCTCATTCCAACTTTCACCCTGTCTCCCATCCCTCTTCCAACCTGGACAACCTGACAAAGATACAGAATGCCCGCCTCAGACTCTTGACAATACTCCCAATACCAACCATGGAAAAGACAACAGGCATTGTCTCACTGGAGGAGAGACAAGAAAAACTCCAGCCGCAAAATGAGAAAATCAAAAGACTACCTTCCCACCCCCAACATGTCAAGTTTAAGGCTTCCACAAAGAACAGATTGAAGCGGCAGAGCCCACACCACGTCATAAAGGCTCTAGACAAGAACCTTAATCAGCCTCTCACAGATCCCAATCAACCAGACAGGCGGGCGGACATCCCCCTCCTCCTCCCATCACCTTTAGTATCCCAGGCGTAACAGCCAAAGCACATCATACAGCAAGGAAACTCAAGTCTCGGACCCTCGGAACTCTCAACATCTCTACCCACCTGCCACCAGGGCTAGAGCATACATGGATGGGTCAGCAGAAGAGAGGCTGTGAAAAACGATGGAGGTGGAGTTTTTAGCAAGTTCCCAGGTGACTGATCCTTCAAGAAGTCTGGCCACAGGCACATATTCCAAAAACTACTGAGCTGAAGCCTGTGCCCTGCTCCTTGCTGCCCAGACCTTTAACCAGGGAAACAGACTCGACACCAACAGTCTTTCCGACAGACTGTGAATCCATCCTGAAGAGCCTCCAGACACCAGGAGGGCAGCAGATAATCAGAGCCATCAGAGAAGCGCTCAGTCTTCTCCAGCAGAGACCTTTTATAGTCCTGCTGGGGATCCCTTCTCACTGTGGCATTAGAGGGAATGAGGAAGCCGACCGTCTGTCCAAGATTGGCAGCAGGCAGGAACAGTTGGGGCATCCAGTCTCCTACAATGAAGCTAAAAACCATCCTGAGAAACAACCTCAGAAGAGCGTGGTGCTAACGTCTGGACATTGGGACTGAAGAGGACAGCATCCACCAACTCGACAGAGCAACTCAAGGTACCATCTCCAGACTGCGAACTGTCAGCTCCTCTCACATCTTTCACGTCTCAGACTGTCTCATACTGACCAGTGCCCTTGTGACACAGGCTCCCAAACTCCCGCCCACATCTTACAGTCCTGTCCCTCCTTTGAAGCCTTGAGACGCCAGACGTGGCCCACTCCGGTTGAGGTCCAGGAGAAGCTGTGGGTACCGGTGGGGTCTGTGCGGCGGACTGCGGACTTCACCTTATTAACGGGGTTGAGTATGTAGCATGGCCTGGAACGCGAAAGAAAGAAAGAGAGAGTACGAAAAAAACTACAGTTCTTTTAAACTTTGTGATTTGATGTGGCTCAACAGGTAAGGTAAGATAATGTTGTTTATAGTCCAGCCGACCGCCAAGGGCCTTATCAGGGCTGTCACCACGTTAAAATCAACTCACAAGTCTTCGCAGAAAAAAAAAAAAAACACGTTCACACATCTCTTTAAAATACATCGTCTAAAAACGCACCAGAAACTTCGTTTAAAAATCTTTCTTCCGTAAAATCTCAAATCAGATGAAAAATGTTAATCTCTTTCAGAAGCTCAAAGATCACGTCAGGTGGGACATCGCTGAACAGGGTTTTCATGGACTCTGCTGTAAAGTGTTTATGTTTCACATCGTGCAAGTCCCCAAAATCTAAAAGAATATGTTTCACTGTGAGTGGAACATGACATGGAATACACCACGGAGCTTCTTCACCTTTTAAAAGATAAGATGGGTATAAAACGAGTGGCCTGTGTGTAAGCGGCGCAGGACTGTTTCTTCTTTGCGGCCGCCTCTGGAACATGGTAAAAACTCGTTGAGGTTTGGACGAATTTTAATTAGTTTGTTATCCGTCTGCAAGGTCCATTCCCCTTGCCAGAGGTCTTTGACATATGCCTGTGTTTCGGGGTGGCTCAACAGAGCGGGAAAAAGAAACCTTGCCTATGTTCGACAACTGTGCACGAAGTAATATCGGGAGAAAACAAACAATCGTCGTTTGAACTGAGATAAGAAAATCGAGAGACTGTTCAAACTCCGGATTGCTTGACTTTGACTTGAACCCTAATCCAGATCAGTCCCTCGTTCAAAGCCTAACCTACTCTTCCCTACCAGTACCTTCATTGACAGGTTTGTGCTTTTTTGCTGGTGGGTGGGACGGGGTGAAGGGGGCTGATGCGCGGAAGGGCGGATAGGGCAGTATACAGAGTCGTCTTTTCCCTTCTCCAATGTAAAGAAAACGATCATCACCACTTCCACCCCCAAATTGGTAGACGAAAGACTCCACCTCCCTAATGGGCTCTCCACTGACTGTGACTATATGTTGGCAGTGGCGTTGATTTTCATCAGCTCAGTCTTCTTCCTGTTAATCTTGAGTCCTGTCCCGGCTGATGCGGTCTCCAAGCGAGTGGTCTTGTCCTGCATCTGGCTGTGGCTGTGTGACAGGAGCGCCAGGTCGTCAGCGAAGTCGAGGTCGTCGAGCTGCGTCCAGAGTGTCCACTGTATACCGTCGTTCCTGCCTGTTGTAGTGGTCTTCATGATCCAGTCAATGACGGGAGGAACAGGAACGGCGACAGCAGGCACCCCTGCCGAACTCCGGTCTTCACCTCGAAACTCTCGGACAGCTGGCTGGCGTGGGCAATCCTGCAGTTCATGTCCTGGTAGGTGCACCGTATGAGGGAGATGACCTTTTCGGGGACTCCGTAATGCCTCAGCAGCTTCCCACAGCGTCTCTCTGCCCACACTGTCGAAGGCCTTCTCATAATCTATGAAGCTGATATAGACGGGGGAGTTCCACTCCAGCAACTGCTCCCGATGGTGCGCAGGTTGGCGATCTGGTCAGCACATGATTTGTTCCGCTGGAAGCCTGCCTGCTGGTCTCGGAGCTTGGGGCCGACAGCCTCTTTCATTCTCTCCAGTAGAACCCTGTTGAGAACCTTGCCTGGTGTTGACAAGAGTATGATCCCTCGGTAGTTGCTGCAGTCCCTGAGGTCTCCTTTCTTCGGCAGCTTGATGATGATTCTTTCTTTCAGCTGGGCCGGTACCTCCTCCTCCTTCTCGCGCAATCTTGCTGAAGAGGCTGTATAGTATGTTGACAGCTGTCTCTGTGTCTGCTTTGATGGCTTCTGCTGGTATCTCGTCCGGCCCTGCAGCCTTCCCATTTTTCAGAGTCATGATGGCCTTCTTGATCTCTGCCTTTGAGGGTTTGTTGCAACTGATGGGCAGTTCTGTCTCTGCGGGTGGGATGTCTGGTGGTGCGTCAGGGGCGGGGCGGTTTAGCAGCTCCCCGAAGTGTTCTGCCCATCGTTTCAGCTGTTCCTCGGTTGTTGTCAGTGGGTTTCCGTTCTTGTCCTTCACTGGCTTGTCTGTCTGCTGGAACTTACCCGTCAGCTTCTTGGTCACCAGGCACAGATCCTTCAGATTCCCCTTTCAGGCTGCTGCCTCTGCTTGACTGGCCAGGTCGTCAAAGTAGTCCTTGTCCTTCTTGATGCTCTTCTTTACTTCTCTGTTGGCTGCTGTGTGCTCTTCCTGTGTCTTTGCCTTAGCTGCTCTCGTTCGGTTCGTGTTCAGCGTAGTTTTCTTCTCTCTCCTTGTTTCCAGCGTGTGGATGGTGTCGGCAGAGATCCATTCCTTGTGCTGGGTCTTCTTCTTGCCAAGGATCTCTTCACATGTGTCATGCCAGAGCTTCTTGCAGTGTTCCCACTGTGTCTCGATGTCCGTCTCACCGTCTTCTATCAGCTCTCGTAGTGGCTGGAACCTGTTGGAAAGGCTGATCTGGAATGCTGCTTGTGTGTCCCTGTTTCTGAGCAGTCCGACATTGTACCTTGTCCGTGTGTTGTTGGCTGGTGGTGAATCTCCCGAGGCGAAGTCTCACTGTTGTTAAAAGAAGGTGGTGGTCTGATGACACGTCAGCACCTCTCATCACTCGTACATCCCGCCATGATCTCCTGAATTTGCGGCTAATGCAGATGTGTTTAATCTGGTTCTCCGTGACGTAGTTCGGGGATCTCCATGTGGCCTTGTGGATGCGCTTGTGTGGGGGAAGATGCTTCCTCCTCCTATCACCAGCTGGTTCAGAAGCACAGGTCTGCAAAGTGCTCACCATTCTCGTTCATCTGTCCCAGTCCGTGTGTCCCCATGATGTCCTCATAGCCTGTGTTCTCCGTTCCGATCTTGGTGTTAAAATCATTATGGTTATGTCCTTTGCTCCTCTTTTGTCTATCACTGTCTGTAGTTGCTGATAGAAGTCATCTTTCTTCTCTTCTTCCGCATCATTGGTTGGAGCATAGCGCTGGATGATGTTCAGCCTGATGTCATTCTTCTTCGTGGTAACTTGGCTGTGATGATGCGGGAGTTGACAGTTTCCATCCGATGAGTGCCCCTTGTGCCTCCGGTGCCAGCATCAGGGCCACACCCTCAGTGTGGGGGGCTCCATCCTCTGTGTGTCCTGAGTAGAGCAGCTGTTCTCCAGCTGCTCAGCTGTCTCAGCTGTCCTGATTGTAGCCACCTTGTCTCACTCAGTCTCAACACTCCGACCTTGTACTTTTTCATCTCTCTCGCAACTTGGATGGTTTTTCCTGTTTCATACATCGTCCTGATGTTCCATGTGGCAACTCTCGTCGTTGTCCTGGGTGTTAGAAGGGGAGTCAGCCTTGCAGATTCCTTTCGGCTTTCACTGCACTGCGTCATAAGTCTCCGGGATGGAGACCCGTCCTTGCCCAGGTGAATGTTTTGGTTTGTTGTCGTCGATGTTTCCGTAACTCGTCTTTCTTTTTTTTTTTTACAGGTAGGGTTGTTAGCCCTACGCAAACCCCTTTATACTCGGGGCGAGGTGATCCTGCCTTAGTCGCCTCTTACGACATGCATGGCAGGGCAGTGGGGTCTATTCTATGCCCAACCCACAGGGCAGAGGGTCGTATGGGACATATGTTGCTTAAATTGCTATGGTTATTTCGCAATCACTGGTAGCAGATGTTTTTTATGAAGATCAACAATTTTGTGTACCACTAGGGTATTTCTCTTATGTAAATATGCATACATCAGATGTGGGTTTGAAAATACTTACATGGATAATAAGTTGAGTGTTGAGGTATTTGTTTGTTGTTGTTGTTGTTTCTGTTTTCTTTTTTTAAGTATCTAATAATAAAATCATCTGGCGATGAAGAGACATTAAATAAACCACTGAACTGAACTGTGAACTGAACCTACAAATATACTGATGAGCACAGATTGACAAAACCGATAACAATACAGGCGTCGTATTGGATGAGAATTATCACTGATACTAGTAGAAAATAAACTCATAATATATGAGAGACAGACAGACAGAGAGACAGACAGACAGACAGACAGAGTTGTGTCCAACTTCTTGCAGATTGTTTTTTCACTGACAATGCCTTAAGACCCGCCAAATCAATACCCTTTTTATGTCAAGCTGTTACATAAGTGCATAAGTGTGACGTATTATAAACGTTTATTACGAAGACTACCATCAGCTCATATTCTCCGCCACCTCATCGCCCCCTCCCGCGTCCCTGCCCCCCCCCCCCCCCCCCCCCCCCCCCCCCCCCCCCCCCCCCCCCCCCCGCCTCTCT
This sequence comes from Conus betulinus, assembly GCA_016801955.1. Classification (NCBI taxonomy): domain Eukaryota; kingdom Metazoa; phylum Mollusca; class Gastropoda; order Neogastropoda; family Conidae; genus Conus; species Conus betulinus. The sequence continues at coordinate 701,275 of JADBJO010000073.1, forward strand.
TTTCGGTTTTCAGTCTGTCCTCCATGTTTTCTACTTTTTGTTCATTTTTCTCTCTCTCGCACTTCAGTTTTGGATCTGCTCCTCCAGTCTTTCCGTCCACACATCTATGCCCTCGTCTCTGCTTACATCAACGCACACCCAATTTTCTAACCTAATTCCCTCCAGCTTCCCTTTACTCTCTCTCTCTCTCATATTCCATCTCCCCACCCCCTCCCCTCCTTAATCCTCGCCCCCTCACTGGGTCTTAGCTTCTCTCTCTCTCACAACCCACAGTTATTGTCTCCCTCACTTCTAGACTCTCCAGTATCATATCTTCCCTGCCTGGATCTTTACTTCTCTCTCATACCCCCTATTGACCAGTATCATCGGGGACATCTTAAGATGGACATAGGCACATGAAGGACTTCAGGATTCAGGACACCCATCTGACTTGTCACCTCTTCACAAGCAGCTGTTCGTTTCGCCAGGGGTTTCTCTTCTCACTGACCGTCTCTTCTTCACCGTCAGTGCCAGTTTCACTATTGTCCTCACCGCTTCTTTCTTCTGCCTCGGTTTTCTCTTCTTGCTTATACCCCTATCCGCTATCACTGCCTGTCTCACGTTTCTGCCTCACTACTCCTTCCTTCTAATCTCTGGCGCCTTATTTTCTCTAGTTTTGGCCCCCACCCTCCCCTCTCCCCTCCCCCTTCTGCTCTCTGTCTTATTAACCCCCATAACGTGTTAATCTTACCTACTTTGACTAAACTCTTTCTCTATAAATTACCAAAGTCATTGAATCTCTTATTTCGGCCCTGTCCTACCCATTAATTCTCTCTTCTTTTTATTCGTTACTCTCTCTAATCTCCATCTTGTCAGTACCCAGGGAATGATGTGACATGGGCATTTTCAGTACAATCAGCATCCCAGTCTTCTGGGGTTCTGTGTTAGTGACTTTTTCTTTTCTGTTTTGGCTCTGCCCGCGCGCGCGCGTGTGTGTGTGTGTGTGCGTGGGCGCACGTAAGTGTATGTGTGTGTGTGTGTGTGCGCGCGCGCGCACGCCTGTGTTTGCGTTTCCTTATTGTCGTCTGTTGTTCCGCCTTTATGGGCAATTCTCCTGTCGTTGAATTGGAAACTAAACTTTTTTAACACGTTTCATCTGACCATGTCATCACTTCACTTATGCCCGTCGCTCCTCCCGAAGCATAGGCCGCCGACAACAGTCCACCAGAGTCCTCGGTCCTGGGCTGCCCTCTCCAGTTGTTTCCAGGTGTGTCCCATCTTCTTGCTGTCTGCCTCAAGGTCCCGTCGCCAGGTGTTTCTTGGCCTTCCTCTTTTTCTTTTTCCCTGGGGGTTCCATGATAACGCCTGTCTGGTGATGTTACTGGCTGGCTTCCTCAAGGTGTGTGTGTGTGTGTGTGAGCCCTAAAAAGACCCTGCATGGCTGTGATGGTAACATATCCGCCACCTTGCCCCTCTTCATTACTAGATTTTCCATCTCCTCTCGTTGTCTGTCTTCTTCCTCTCTACCTCTGTCTTCCTTCACTCACAGGTTCATTTCACCCTCTCCCAACTCTCACAAATTCCTTCTCACCTTTACACTTGATTCTTTCTTAACCTTAACCCTCGGCCCACCCCTTCCCACGGGTATGGACGTCATTTTCCCTCCCTCTTACTTTAACCTGTCCTTTTTTTTTATCTCTTTCATGCTACCTTCCTCTAGTTTTCTGTTAAATTCTTTTAGTCATTTTTCAGCAGTCTATAACAGTTTTTTTTTTCTTCTGTGAGCTTTGTCAGTTGGTTAGTTAAACGTTTTGTTGGATGGTAGCAAGTGCAGTGTTGGACACAGAAAAAGTGTTGATGAATTACAGGCTTGTTTTGAATGTACAGATTGGAATTGTTTTTGAATTCTAGTTTTGACATTAACGAAGCCACCGATGTTATTTCCAGCTACATTTCTTTCTGTGAACACATGATTTACCTACTACTAAAACTATCAAAAATATTCCCAACAAACAACCTTGGGTAAATCTCTGAAAATAACTCTAAATGAGAAAAAAAAGAGCTTTTTCAATCAGGCAATAAAAGCGATCGTAAGGTTGTACAAAAGAAACTGCAAACGGAGATTGAAGAATCAAAGAGAGCTTACAAGAGAAAAGTTGAAAACATGTTCCAGAATGGAAATATGCGAGATGCATGGAAAGGAATAAAAGGTTTTATCAGGTTCAGGTAAATGTTCAAACCAAAATATTAGTAACAAAAAAAACAGCAAAAGAACAGAAGCAATTTGCAGAAAAGCTGAACGATTTTTTTTACTGTAGATGATAAAGATTTTAGTAAAGAATTAAAGGAAGTGAAGGAAGAACTCCAAAGCAATGTTAAAAACGATGTTGATGGAAGTGATTCTGTTGTGATTGAGGAAAATGATGTTCAGTTTTTTTTTCAAACGTTTAAATGTGAGAAAGGCAATGGGCCCTGATAATATCTGTGGAAAATTGTTGAAGGTGTGTGCTTCTCAGCTCTCCTATGTTTACAGTCGTTTGTTTACCTGGTCACTTAGAGAATGTATAATTCCTGTTTTATGGAAAAATGCCACTGTATGTCCTGTTCCCAAAAAACGCAACCCAAGCTGTTTAAATGATTACCGACCAGTTGCCCTCACATCTGTTGCAATGAAATGTCTTGAAAGAATTGTCCTCAGTTATGTTTTAAAAGATACTACACAGTACCAAGACCCGTTTCAGTTCGCATACCAACAGAACAGATCAACAGATGATGATGCCACACTCACACTTCTCCATCATGCTTTTTTTTCACACCTCGAAAAACCTGCCTCCTTTGTACGCATTCTCTTTATTGATTTCTCATCAGCAGCATTCAACACCATACAACCACATCTGATGGCAAAGAAACTCATTAACATAAATGTGGGTAACAAGCTCATTCTTTGGATAATTGATTTTCTTACACAGAGGACACAGTCTGTTCGATATCAAAGTGTTGTTTCGTCTTCCAGAGTCATTTCAACTGGCGCACCCCAGGGTACTGTTTTATCACCAGTGCTTTTTACTCTGTACACAAATGATTGTTCAGGAAGTGATTCAACTTTGTACATTAAATATTCAGATGACTCAGCACTTGTAGATCTTTCCAACTCTGATTCTGTTTACTTCAAGGAGGTTCAAAGATTTGTTGACTGGTGCGATCATAACTATCTTGATCTGAATGTAACAAAAACGAAAGAAATGTTGATTGATTTTAGAAAGAATCCAAAAGCTGTACCACCACTTTTTATCAAAGGTGCTGAAGTAGAACGTGTTGAATCATACAAATATTTAGGAACTTTTATAGATAATAAGCTGAATTTTAAATCCCATGTTGAGTATGTCCACAAAAAATGTCAAACCAGATTATATTGTCTTCGCAAGCTGCGATCATTTCATGTGAATACTGACATTCTTCGGACATTTTATTCATGCTTCTTGGAATCTGTTCTAACTTTCTCATTTATGTGTTGGTATGGTGGGTTGACTGTGAAGAGCAGAATGTGCTTGAGAAAGTGGTGAACGTGGGAGGAAAAATCGTTGGTGAGAGACAAAAAAGTCTGAGTGAGCTATATAGGTGCCGTGTTAGTTGTAAAGCGAAGAAGATTACGTGTGACCAGACCCACGTCCTTGCAAATCAGTATGACCTTCTTCAGTCAGGACGAAGATATCGATCGGTTAAATGCAGAAGTGTCAGATTTAAACAAAGTTTTATTCCCCTGTCCATTGATTTCTTGACCGAGAAGATGTTAATTGAAATCCAAATTCCTCTATATGAATGTATGTCATATGTGAGAAAATGGGTAATGTGGCTAAATTATTGTTTATTTGCTGTGAATGTGTGTGACCACAATTAATTTCTCAAATTGAGATAACATGAATTGGATTGTGCTAAAACACACATACATACACACACACACAAACATTAACCACATGGTCTCATCACATCAAAAGAAACCACACTGAGGTCACAGTTTATTTCGTGCTGTCACTTAGATCCAACAGAATCACAGATGTTTCACCACGGACCAAGAATGGAAACTGAACAGCAGCAACATACATCCAAATCTCTGAAAACTGAAATAAACCAAATAGCGCCAACATACATTACACTTTCTTATGCTGAAATGACGCAAAAAAAACACAAAACAAAACAAAACAAAAATCCACTGAGAGAATACACAAATGTCTGAATTAATTCCAGGTACTATCAACAAACTAAACTTCAAAACTAAACATTTTACAGTATCTAGACTGTGATTTCACAATAACTGGTTTACGACAAATTCATTTCCAACTTGGGACACATCCTTGTGTTATTTCATAATGAACTGATTTGCAATGTCAAAATAAAATCCACACAGAATCTGATACCAAGGCAACATTGTGCCAATCAATTGTCAACCACCCAACAAGCAAAGAAAGGAAGGAAAAACTACAGGCAATGGAACAAGAGAAAAACACACAAACATGAACGACATATCAGGTCTATTACTCTCTCAACCCTCTAATCCATGTCAACTTCCAGTGTCAGAAATGTGTTTAACAATATTAAATAAAAAAAAAAATTTAAAACCATCCTGTCAAAAATGACATGCCACTGCATAAGCTCTGCCTACCACTAGTCATGTTCAACTTCCAGATTTGTTTGCTGAATGTTTAATATTTACTGAAAATGAGCAGTGTGTTTCTATGTATCAAGGGAGAGGGGGAGACGTAATGCATACAGTGTCATGTTCTAAACAAAAAAAAAACCGCTTCAAGATGAAATAAAAAAAACCTGTCAACTTGACTAACAGTCTTCTCAGGAAACAAACTGTCAACCGTACCAGTAAAACCTATGTTCCTGACTCAGCTTAGGGAGACGCCAGGCTGAAAAGAGTGAAGATGATCGGTCATGCACATACAACACAATTCTCACACCAGCCAGCAGAAAAAATTCACAGAAGGTAAATTGAAAACAAATGGTGACCTGCTAACTGGATGAAAATGGAAAATCTTAGAACATGATTCAAGTCATTCATGAACTGCATCTTCTTTTCTTTCGTCTTCATCTTTCAATTCACTAGAATTCCGAGTGGTAAATCCGCAAGTTATTCTCTCAGGTGAGATAAGAAATCAAGACTTCTGTGCAGTAAACTCCACAACTTCAAAAGTGCCATCTCAAGCATAGTATATAAGAACTGTGTACTTTAGTAGGTAAATATACCAAGACAAAGAACAATACTTACACGGCAGACCCAGTGTAGCTGGCACTGACCTAGATCTCAGGTATACTCCTCACCAAGATGGTTTTTTTTTTTTCTGAAAACTGGTTTACTTTGGACATCTTGAATGACACAGGGAGCAGCACATGAAAAAACAAATCATGGGAGGCAGGGTCACCCTTCTCGTCTGTTAAATTCTTTGCTCAGAATAATTTCTTCACTAAGCAGACTTATCATCTGAGATACTTCCGTTCAAGAACGATGGGTACAAACCATGAGAGCATGCAATTTTTGAAACTGGCAACCTTTACTGTGAAAGTGTAAAGTTAAAAAAAAGAGGCACTGACTGGCCCATTAACTGTGAACAAATAAAACACATTTTTAATAGTTTTTTTTTTTTTTTTTTTTTTCTTTTGGCAATGTGGTTTAAGAAGAGTATCTATGTAAAATGGGGTACAAAATACACCAAAAGTGCACGGATCTGTTTATAGTGATTTGCCCTTCTCATGTAGAGCAGACTGTATTGCACACAAGGAAACTTGTGATGCTGATATACTATAAAACATTATTCAATACAAAAGTCATGAAACTTCACCGGTGTTTTCAAACATTATTTCCATCGTCCTCACCCGCTTTCTATCATGGTGCCATCTTCTCAACGTCACCCCCTGCAGCACAAACTACCCTCCTCCAATTCACTCCACTAATCACAATACCAATCCAACATTTTCTGCCATTTTTACAGTGTCATCGGTTCCAGGCGATGAGCAAAACCTTCTCCCTCAAACTTCACCAAAATACCTTATTACCTAAAATGCCCTGGGTATGGCCACGGCAGTGTGCAGCCAAGATCAGGCAAAAAAAAACAACAAATGCTTTCCAACTCTGTCATTCTAAAGCAATGTTTGCACCATTCAGATTTAAACCAATAAAAATCAAAAGAGCATCAACGAAGAAACTGCACTAGCAGGGACATAATGGATCTTCCGTCTAGATCAAGGAGTTCCCTGAACTTAAATCAACCCTAGCCAAAACTGTCGTACTTCTCTACAACTAAAAAAAAAAGCCGCAAATGCATCAAAACTGATAAGGTAGATGAAACATCACCGTCTCAGATTTACTTTGGTGGTAGTTGCCGATTTCCAGCTCAACTGTTCACTCTGCAGTGACAGACTAACAATCCCCCCCCCCCCCCCCCCCCCTCCTCCTTTTCACTGCCCTCCCCTTCATAAATATTCTTTATTTCTTGAATCTGGAAAAGTAATCTGAATCTGCATCAAATACAAGTTCTTAGATATCATTAATCATAATATGTGCTCCCTTTCATAAATATTCTTTCGTTAATTTAATCTGGAAGTAATCTCAAACTGCAACAAATACAAGTTTATAGATATCATTACTCATTGTATGTCCTCCATTTCATAAAAATTCTTTTGTTTATTGAATATGGAAGTAAGTAACTGAATCTGCAGCAAAGACAAGTTTTTAATATTCATCATTATTATCATGATTTTTGTAATCAACGTCCATGCATTATTTCTTTAGAAACTAAAAATTTTGAAAAATAGCCCACATTGCAATGTTACATACACTGAAAAAAAAAAAATCCTAGATCCACATTAAAAATTCAGCTGGTTCTTTCTCAGGCTACATAGCCCATCTTTAAGTTGTGTTTAAATCAGTTGAATATGACATTCATTCCCATGGAGTTTCATGTCGAAGTGGAATCAGAGATTAGGGCATGCAAAAGGAAAACAACATAAGAATAAAGCAGATGAAAATATGGGATCTAGATACAGGGCACTATTCACACTCGCTATAACAGAAAAAGAAATGGCGAAAAACAAGAAAAATAAAAACTCAATGTGATGATGAAGAGAGATGTTTATCCTGCAATATGTTTTACAATCTAGAGTAATGAAAATAAACTAATTAAAACATCAATCTTGTATATACCCCTCATAAAAAGGGGATGGTATACTCAGTGGGTATATGATTACGTCAACACTGAATGTAGCAAGTCTTCTATCAGTACAATGCAAGAACAGTTTCCCCACAACAAAACACAAGTTATGATATTACGCACACAAAATATGACACAATAACCACATTCTTTTGAAAATTCAAATGCCAAAAGAAGCCAGCATAATCTATGCTGTGTGATCAAATTAGGATACTGAGGCTAAACCAAACAGTACTTTGAAAGATACGCCCACTTTCAAATATCAGTGTCTGCAGACCTGCGTAAGATCTGACAGTAAAGTGTGGTTATTTTTGCTTTGAGGCCGATCCAGTTTTGCTCCCAAATACTCTGTAATACAAATACCAATACTATAGAGATATGTCATACAATTAGATTAAGATTCAGTCCCACTTGTAAAAGTTAAAATACAATCTGCCTACTTGTCGTTATTTACAGTCTGATGTTCTGTAAAAATCTCATCACTTTCAATCAGCCTGAAGTGAGAAATGTTGTGCAACGTCACCCTTTTGACATTAACTTGAGTTGCAAACTAAAATTTCAAACCTGTTGACTTCCCTTAATGAATACACTGGTCAATGAGATCGTAGCATCCTTGCTCTGGGATAGGGCAGACAGATCAAGTCATCAGATATTCTTTTCCTGTCTTTTCTCACTTGGGATAGCTGTAAGCTGATACAGATGAAAGTGACATGTTTACTGAGCAGAAAAAGTATAGCGACTCTCCTTCGCCGATCTGCTCTCAGTGAGTCACTGAAGTCAGGATTATTCAAGCTTCACCACTGCAGTACGAAGTGGATCATTATTATTATAAGATTATTTATATAGCGCCTATTCTCGGCTAGAGACCAAACTCTAAGCGCTTTATAATCCACACTCGTTTACACAACAGGCTGCCTACCTGGGAAGTACCCACTGAAGAGCTGCCAGCTGGCGCTTCATTCATCAGTCGTTCCCATATCATCTGATCCATATCATTCAATATCGTTCACTCAGTTTCCTTACTTCCTTCATTCTTTCCATTTTCTTAACGCAGGGTGCATGCTATGTGTAACGTGTCATCCATACCAACAGCCAAACTGGCCTTCTCTTCCAAAAGTTGGTGATGGGATTTCACATGTGTGCAAGAGATATTATGTGGAACCTTGGTTTATAGTCTCATTCGAAGGACTGAATGGGAAATGGAGTCAGAACTAATGTTAACCGAGGGAAAAAATCACCCTGTACCGAAACGGCCCGTAGGAGATTCGAACCCGCAACTCCACGATCACCAAGATCACAAGTCCAGTGCTCTACCAACTGAGCTATTCTGGCCCCCAGTTACATACAATGCTAAAACCCATTATTCCAAACCCTTTCACCAGATATGCGTTTTGCTCTCATTTTGCTACCGACACTGGAACTAGATACATCTTTTGCAACCAAGTTTATGGCCAAGTGTATGTTCTAGTTCACATTTGCCAATATCTGAAGACAGACACAAGTACCAGAAAAAAAAAAAAAAAGGGTATTTTTTCTGCCGATACTTAAAACACATAGGATATGGCCCGTGCTTGTTCCCCCCCCCCCCCCCCCCCCCCCCCCCCCCAAAAAAAAAATTCAAGTGAGGAGTTGATCTAATATGTCTTATTCTATAACAAATATTTGAAACTGTTTCAAACCAAAATCATCACTTACTTGGAAATAAATAAATCATATTTGACAGAAATCCCCAGTTATGGGCAAAAATTGATTTTACACAGCAGCGTTAGAGAAGTATAATGCGTCATTTAGGATGATGAATGTTTTTCATTTTTCGCTCACTACTACCCAATATCTGAAGAAATGTAACAACAGTTCGCTTGCTAACATCTTCAGTGAAGCTGCAGTCCATCTCTCATTGAGCGCTGCCTTCAGGACTAAACAGATCTGCATCTGATATCCAACTAGCAAGGCAGTAGAGACAGCGCAGCAGACCTCCACCAAGGTTGAACACAGCGCCCCCAGATCCACTCTCTGATCTCAGTCCACACCACAGATACACTCCAAAATGGCGTGGATTTGTCCTGGGGACACATTCCATCTTTCCTCTGGGTTTCACTACCAAAGGTTCAGGAAAACAAGTGAACAGACACAGGTAAAACCCACAACGCCCTTGACAGAGGTAATAAGAGGGTAGGAGGCTATATTCCATTTTAAGCTGTGTATCATCAAGCAACTCTCTGTTGAGACTATATCTTTTCTATATGTGTGCCACTGCATGGCATTTCATCCAGATAATTACAAAGCTATGCATAATAAGATAGTCGACTCATCTGAAGTACTGACAGGAACAGGAACCCTTTCGATGGCTCTTCTCCTACTCCGACATTCCACGGTCTTCTTTGGGATCCGACAATAGTTTTCCTTGGGTTTCCTTCTCCAACATAATAGACAACTTACGGCAAGGAAATGCTATAACACTGACTTTCTGCCCAAAATGTTTCTTGGGATTATTGAAAAAAAAAAAAACAAACATGCACAATGTGTACGCATGAATAAAGAACTCGCTAGTTAAGTAACTCCCCACCTATCTTTACTCTCCAGTTACCCCTTCCCCCTCTCCCCAGTCATACACGTGTGTGTGTGTGTGTGTGTGTATGTGTGTGTGTGTGTGTGTGTGCATGTGTGTGTGTGAGCATGTGTGAAAAAGCTTGGGAGGAAGATGATAATGGGCCCGTACTCTAGGCACCATTCTTTCTCAGACCAATAAATAGTCTCTTTAAATTCAAAAAAGTAAGCAACGCAAACCTCATCTTCCATTGATCCCCCTCCCCTACACATCAACACACAAACCACGGGACACCAACACCAGGATGTTAGCACTCTGAATAGCATGCACCCATTTGTTTACCAACAAGCCGGTAAAGCCAGAAAACTGCATATATGTTTCGCTGACCTGCAACCATTTTTGCGAGATGTTTTCTAAGTAACTGATGCTTAAAAAAAAAAAAAAATTTGCTCACATCGCTCCTTTACAGTGCTCATTGGAATCTACAGTAATTCACAGAGAACGCTTCTAAAGCAATGCACAATTAACTCTGCAGCAACACACAACAAACACTTCTAAAACACACACACACGCAGTGGTCGTTCTATGACTTGTAAAGCGAGAAATTATGACTTTACTACAGCAGAGATCTGGAAATGGAATCCAACTTTTTTGTCAACCATGGATTTCAGACCTATTTCTATACAACATGCAAAGCGCTTCATGTTTCCTCCTTACCAAAGCAGGTGGTGTTCACCATCTTTACAGCACTGTAGAACAATGTGCATAGCAGAACATATCTTTGTGAAACATGAATGAGGGCACTGCCGACCAACAGCTATGTCAAATAACAAAAAGACAAATGTCTAATCCAGCCAGTATATTTCGACAAGGTTTCTCCCATACCATGGAGAGCCTTTCACCAACCACAGCAGAACCCACAAGTTCGCTTCCAAAACAACCTTACACAGCAGTCTTGAAATCCATTTTTCCTATGAACAGTTGATCATCAGGAATAACTTGATTTGAGGCAGAATGATAGTAGGAGAGCACAAGATCTACTACACCAGACAAAAGCACAGAGCCACACACTACAGGAATCTGTAGTGAACAATTATATCCTCTCGTCCCTTTTGCCTTTGCAAAACCAATGTTCTAGACCAAAACCATATGAAAATCAAAATGACAAACTTTGAGAGTTATTTTTCCTTGCTTGAAGTGGATGGCTCACCATCATTTATTTTAGAAAATAAAGCAGATGACAATGGTTCTCCCTCTTGTATGGCCAAATGCTTTAACTGTGAATTTGGGATCCAGACAAGTTTAATCGTTGGTGTTGCTTTCCAATGTCTTGGTCAACCTTGTTTTTCCAACTTCACAGAAAGAGCACTATGGAAGACCCTCTCTTATTTGCTTTGACTCAATGTATGAACATCAAACGACCCCAAAACGGCCAACAACCCACCAACAAATGAAAGTTGCACCTGTGACCTGTTCCAATCATTCTGCATTGGTAAAAATGCATCAAAAAACAAACCGTTTGGTATTTTAAAAAAATATGCTGATACAGCATGAAACAAAATGATAATACTGAATACCTTGTTCTATTCACCCAGTCTGCTTAATAACAAATAATCCATAAAACAACAGTCGGAGTTGTCACACATGCACTATGTTAATTGCAGGTGGATATATGATGGAACGCAACATACAATTATTTGGAGAGTCAAGGTTCAACAGAATATATAAACATGATTACAAAGATCTGGAGTTTTCTGAGAGTGGAGCTGGCCAACAATCATGAAGGCCTCTCAATGCCAGCAGCTGTTTGCTGAAAAACAAAACAAACCAAACAAATAGCATAAAAAAAACCCAAACCTTTTCCTCTTCAATGCTTTTTACCAGTGTTAATTTGCAGAAATCGTGTTAACCTGTTCATGTCTCTTTCACTGGGGCTGAATGACATATGCACTGGTCTGATTTCATGCCGTTTTACTGGCCACCCAATATGATCACAGGTATACTTCGTCATCACCTCCTCATTGCAATTCCTTAACAGTTTGAAACTGGATAGGCACAAAGGGGATGAATCCTACACTGGAACTGTGCGTACCCCGACAATCCTGAAACAACTGTGGACGTTCTGGAAATCCTAAAAATGTACACCAAATGACTTGGTCCTACAACCATTTTCTGGCACCTAATTGTAACTTGAACTCATTTTTACTATGCTTTGAAAACCATAAACCATGAAGAAGCTCATCACCCTTCAAGTTACTACACTGGAAGCAAATTTGACTAAAGCTAAACTGCAATCAGTTTGATGTATAATAGTACATAGTATTGTATAAACAGTCACTGTGTGTGACTACAATAATCTGTGTGTGACTGTAGTAAACTGTGTGTGAATGTAATAAGCTGATCCTACCCCCAACACACACAAAAAAGTTAAGACAATATGATTTTCAGCGACTTGATATTCAATGATACACAAAATATGACATAGTGATGACTTTAATAAGATAATCTCAGTTAAGACAGCAAGATAAATAGTATTGAACCAAGAAATAAAACTTCAGTTGCTCTTTATTTTGTATTGGCACAAGTTGTGATGATGGTGCCCTCAGCACATGCTTTGAAATGTAACACATTTGCAATAAAGAAAACAGGATCTTTTACCCAGTTGGATTCAAACCCAGCACTCGATTGAACAGAATGCAGTCACTGACAATCTTGTGGCACCCAAGTTTGTAAGCCTTTCCCAGTTCTTTTGGTCTTACCAATTTCAATAATTCTATACTCTCTTATGACTGATCTATTTGAAGAATTGACATTTTTTTGTCATTAACATGTTTTTTGTTTCGTTCCTTCTTTCCTGTGTTCACTCAGATCACTGTCACTCCTCATGGCTTGACTTTTCATGACTTCACAACTGAAGAGCTTCTGGTAATCATGACAGTGTCTTAAAAACCTTGCATCCAATTACACGACAGGAAAAGACACTCACAATTTCTTTCAGGACATTCGTTTTGTTCCCCTCCACATCCCATTTTTCACGCTAAACCACATGAAATAGTGGAAGATGAAATTCGAACAAAATATTGCTTTAGCCGCGATGTCTTGGAACCAGACAGAACCCAAACTAAATCTTGCAGATCCGAATGATACCTAAACACAATCATGCTGAGTTGGAGAAAATCAACACACATTTTTTCTGTTCCAGAGGTCTGGTTTATTCCAGAGTATATACACATTCCTGTTAACATTCCTTGACCTTCTCCACATATGTAACTTGAAAGCAAACTTACACAACTGTTTCGATACAGCTATGGACAAATGTGACAGAAGAAATACATAAAGCTGTGCTTCTATACTTTTTCATTCTATAAGTATTCTGATGTTACAGTTATTTCATAATGAAACATTTTTCAAACTATATAAATCATCAAGTTGTTTCTTCAGTGCCATGATTCAATTATTCAAACTACATCAACCAAATAAACCATTTCAATGCACATCTTTTAGAAACTGAAATAAGAACAAAAACAAAAGAAAAACGGTCAACTACAACAACAAAAAAAGAAAAGATGAAAAGCCTTTCACATAGAGCAAAAAAAAAAAAGTGATCACACTTTGAATATGTTCAATCTCTGTCACACCCCATATGTTTAAACAAGTGCACACATTGCTACGCTCCTATGCACAGACTTGCAGACAGACTTACATTTCCAAACAAGCCGCGCTCTCACTCAATTCACTGTAAACACTGTCAGAAAAAGAGTCAGTCTGCTACGTGTTCTCCGCACAATGCAGGGTTGAGCCAGCTCAATACAGCAATTTTTTCTTTTTTTTTTTTTTTTTTTTTTTGTTTTTTTTGTTTTAGTTATTTGCACCACCATTCACCGCTCGGCTACTTTTGCCTTTGCTGCCCCTGTTTCCGCCAGTTTGTCCAGAATGTTGGCCGAGATCTTGGACAGAGACGAATGGGCGGGGTAAGTGACCATCAGCCGCTTGATCTTGTCAACGCCCCCTTCTTCGTTCAGCAATGGGCAGTAGCGATCACCTGCAAGGTGGTTTACTTTTCAGTAATACATGAATGAATAAATAGATCAGCAGAATATGCAAGACATTTTTCTTTTTCAATTCATGATCAGTGTAGAACAATGGTGGCCTTCATGGAGGAAGCAGCAACAGGGAAAAAAAATCAAATGCAGTATTAAACTGGGAATCAGCCTCAGAATTTCCTTTGAACCATCTTTTTTCATAAGAAACTATGATAACTTTCAAAGTAGAATTTAGAAAAAAAAAAGAACAAACATAATACCATACAGTGATTCACTGGTTTAAGCACATTAGTTGAAAAAAACCACTATGTTCCCAGCAGAAATTGATGAGTCTACTACTAAAAAAAAAAAAAACAACAACAAAAAAAAACCAGTACTTTAGTCACAGACGACATAAGCAACAAGGGATGGCAATAGACATCCAGATTTTGTCACGACAGAGGTCCAGATTCTGTCAAAATATTACTGTACAGTTACTATAGTATGACAAAGTACAAACGGTAAGGATCGGAAGTAGATGCAGCTGATTTAACCTTTTGATCCCTAATCCTCTCATTTAAACCATTCTCCCTCCCCAAACAGGGCCACAATATTTCATTCCCATACAAAACATCTGGAAAGGACTGAGCACTGGGACACAGCATTCTGAGATGTCTGCTCTCAAGCTACTGCAGGAACCCTTTGCAATGTGCTTCCTAACAAAAAAAAACACACACACACTTTTCATTTCATTTCAATTAATCTTTTGTGGGCGAGACCTGCAACAGAAACAATAAAAATGACTAAATCAAAACCATTTACAAGAAACTGGATACTATACATCAACGACGACAATTAAGATGACAGTGTAAACAATGCGGGTGCATATCTATAGATACCAGCTGCAGTGGCAATGACTTGCGTGACCAAGACGTGGTGAGTGGCACAAGCCTCAGATCTTCCCAGTGCAGGACAGTGACCGCAGTGTTCAGTCACAATGATCACCAACACACACACACATGCACATCAAACTGAACCCAGATTTTTTCTTCTTTTAATGTGATGCAATTTTGACATTCTGTTTCTCTTATTGTGATTTTCTTTTAAAACAAAACCTCGTTTTCTTCAGACTATCCGAAGCTCTAGAAAATTAGTTTGGGCATCTGGTCAAAAAAAAACCTTGGAATTTAAAAGCTTAAACATGAGCCTGTTCCCCCTTCTCTCCCACCAGCCCACCCCCCAAAGAAAACTGCAGCTGCCTACATTATAAATTAATTAACGCACACACACACACACACAAACAGTGAAGTCTACATTCCTTTCCACCCATAAAATGCATGTTACCCCCGTGTTAATCTGGGAAGGGCTGTCACAAAACTAGCCTGCCACAGGTCATGCTTTGTGGGATGAAGGATGCTTACCATTTCTTGTACACACATGCTGGATGGCCCAAAGCGCCCACAGCTGAACAAAACTAGCGAGTCACAGGCCATGCCTTGTGGAATGAAGGATGCTTACCATTTCTTGTACACACATGCTGGATGGCCCAAAGCGCCCACAGCTGAACAAAACTAGCGAGTCACAGGCCATGCCTTGTGGAATGAAGGATGCTTACCATTTCTTGTACACACATGCTGGGATGGCCCAAAGTGCCCATAGCTGGACAGACGGAGTGTCAAAGCAGTCCAGCAAGGGAAAGAATGGACTAAAGGACCTGAAAACAGCACATACACACACATGTAAGCTCAATGGGCAATATAAAAAAAAAGTGAGCCCCTACACACCCCTCTTCTTCCCTTCAACACAACTGCAGGCGGCATGTGTCTCAAAAAAACTAGTGCTTCTCTTAGTTTATAAATTCAACCTCCAATGCCTTCTGAAAGAAAAGACAAATAACACATGCAACGCAGAGTGAACACAACAAACACTGCATGCAAAATACTGAAGAAAGAGGGCCACTTTGATCAATTATTGTTAATCTGTAATTACTCTTTTTCCACAGCAGTTTCACGATACATGATTATAAAACTTCAACGATTTGACATGCTTCCTTTCAGTTTCGGTTCTTGGATTTTTTTTCAAAGAACACAACTGACCTCACAGAACTAGATCGCACATGTTCACACACACACATACACACACGCACGCACACAAAACCCAGAACAGTTACATAAACTATCATTAAAAAAAAGCTATCATGTATCATATAAATTAAGAAAATACACCCTTGTGTATCATAATTCTTTATCGACATCAATAAGGCATATAGCAGCACGGTCTTGCGCTACATGCATAAGTTATGCCATAAGTAGATCGGTGTTTACCACATCAGTGTTAAAAAAGCTGAAAATCTATCGAAAACAGGACTCGTACTCTAAGAGATTTACAAATACTTACCTGTCCAAACAAGTGCCTTATTTCTCCCCACATGAATTGGAACATTCAACTAGTTTTTGATGCCGACTTCCATGGTCAGCTGAGGAAGGTTTGCAAAAACCGAAAGCGCTTCTATAAAATGCTTTGGGTGTTTGTTTGTTTTTATTTGAATTATGAATGGGACATTGCCATACTATCAGGATACTGCCATACTATCAGGATAACAAAAAGAGATGAAACTGGGAGCATGTCCTATTTCCACCCCTCAGCTCTTTGTCCTATTTTCACACCACAGCTCTTTGTTCTATTTTCACACCACAGCTTTGTCCTATTTCCACCCCCCCAGCTCTCTTGTTGTCCTCTTTCCACCCTGCAGCTCTTTGTCCTCTTTCCACCCCACAGCTCTTTGTCCTACTTCCACCCCACAGCTCTTTGTCCTCTTTCCACCCTGCAGCTCTTTGTCCTCTTTCCCCCCCACAGCTCTGTGTCCTATTTCCACCCCGCAGCTCTGTGTCCTATTTCCACCCCGCAGCTCTGTGTCCTCTTTCCCCCCCACAGCTCTGTGTCCTATTTCCCCCCCGCAGCTCTGTGTCCTATTTCCACCCCGCAGCTCTGTGTCCTATTTCCACCCCGCAGCTCTCTGTGTCCTATTTCCACCCCGCAGCTCTGTGTCCTATTTCCAGCCCACAGCTCTGTGTCCTATTTCCAGCCCACAGCTCTGTGTCCTATTTCCAGCCCACAGCTCTGTGTCCTATTTCCACCCCGCAGCTCTGTGTCCTATTTCCACCCCAGAGCTCTTTGTCCTCTTTCCACCCCACAGCTCTGTGTCCTATTTCCAGCCCACAGCTCTTTGTCCTATTTCCAGCCCACAGCTCTTTGTCCTCTTTCCAGCCCACAGCTCTGTGTCCTCTTTCCAGCCCACAGCTCTGTGTCCTATTTCCAGCCCACAGCTCTTTGTCCTATTTCCACCCCACAGCTCTTTGTCCTCTTTCCACCCCACAGCTCTTTGTCCTCTTTCCACCCCACAGCTCTTTGTCCTATTTCCACCCCACAGCTCTTTTGTCCTCTTTCCACCCCACAGCTCTTTGTCCTATTTCCACCCCACAGCTCTTTGTCCTGTCAAGATGGTGAGGGGAGTGGCTGGGGTATTCTGCCAGTTGATGAACCCACCTGTAAGCCACCATCATCTCCCTTGCGGCTGCTCCCAGGCCATGACCACTTGGTCCTGTCACACACACAACACAGCACAGCATGCTTGTCAAGGTGTCTGGAAGATTTCCTACCCAGCAAAGGGCTTTCTCTCTCTCTCTCTCTCACTTCTTTTTGCTTTCCAATTTCATTGTTTTTGTTGTTGTTGCTCAATCCTCCCATTGGTATTACTATATATTATGTCAGGCATTACCGTGCTCGAAGCCTTGTTATGCATTTCTTTTTTTTCAAACAAAAGGCATGTTCTTGTTATTTTCAAACACACACACATATACATAACAATACATACATATAAAACATACACAGCATATATGTATATATAAATCTTTTTCAATGAATAACTTACATTCTTGTGTTTATTTTCTAACATCTACCAACGATCTTGAGTTAGACACTTTTTTGTTCTGCGCAGTAAAAGTACACATAGTTATTCAATAAACATTCCTAGGGCAGCTTGCAGGTCTCCATTTTCAGTTTTACTTTGCAGAAAGCACACACATGATAAACGCTACTCATTTCTGAGATGTTTGAAGGACAGCCACACTTGGATACAGGTAGCAAGGAAAAAAAAATCTGCAACAGCAGCCACACGCTTTAGCTGTATTACTCTTTAGCCATATTTACCGTCTTCCCATCTGATTCACGATCAGTCTCTGTCAACAAAATTCTTCCATTACAACAGCATGTTAAAAACATTTTTAAACTGCCAAATTATCACTTAACATCCAATCAAGTGCAATGCTATCTTTTCGCGCTCCATTCGGAAATGATAGATCATCTTCAAACAGGAATTGTCCTGGAAAAAAAAGTATTTCACCTCATCATGCTGGCAGTTCAGACTATTTTTGGCCTGATGACTGTACAAGCCTACCTGAAATAACAACAGGCAGGTGGGTCTTTATCCTGTAAACACCCATGCCCTGTCAATCCATCCTAGTTGCAGTTTCCCTATACAGTTTTTTACACACACACACACACACACACACACACACACGCACACACAAAGACCACTCTGTAACCACTTTGTAACTCTCCCATACCAACTCTTCCAAGATGTCTTCCCTGTCCATGCCAGCAATGCCTCGCCACGCCTCTTTGCCATCACTGGCCAGGTGAGCAATGATGCCTGCTGCAAAGTAGCTGACATCGATCTGCCTCGTGTGCAGAAGACGCCTGCAGAAAAGATATATATATCAATGTGCTAAAAGTCAAATGAGAAGTGATAATCTCATGCTAAATAAACACTCTACTGACCTGCAGAATCCCACAACCATCCTCCATTCCATCCCTTCACCCTTTTTCGCATTTTCATATAATTTTTCTCCTTTTCAAACTTCCATTTGTGTAAAGAAAACTTTGACTCAAATACACTAACCAATAGGTTGGTTTGTTTTCATGCCCTGGCAATTTTCTTCTGTTGATTAAAACAAATAATTTTTGGTAACTCAAATTAATTCAAAATATATACAATTATCCCATATGCATATATACATATATGAAAACAAGATACATAAGAATCAAAGGCAGATTGTTCTAGGTAAGGGCAAAGATAAGCATATTTATCCAAAAGGTTGTGAGTCCCTTTTCGTTATTGAAATGGCATAGTAGGAAAGAATACATCTAATCTTCGAATAATCTGATAATAAAGTAGTTCCAGAATACTTAAATTTGTGACTTTGTAGCATGACACTTCATTTTGTATTCTTCTCTTTAAGGTACAGGCTTCATGGAAGAAAATGAACTGGTTTGAAGAAAAATAAATCAGCTGGAGGAAAAATATACTGGTTGAAAGAAAAATAAACCGGTTGCAGCTGCCAATGGTTAAAAGATGCCCTTGTCAATGGTCACTTACTTGACAAGCATGATGAAGTCTTCCCTCATGAGTTCTTGACGAAGTGACTTGACTTCGGCAATGTTATTCTGAAAACATGTTTTCTTATATTTCATAAACTCTGTTGTACAGCTGCATACCTTTCACAGAACAATACATCTGAAATCATGAAACAAATCTGCAACTTCTACTTTTCACGACTTGTTCCTTGATCTTACAGAGTTCAGTTGATGAATCAAAACATCACCCATGCACCAGGTAAAAATACTGATGGCTTGTTGTGAAGTCTAGACTTTCACTAGCTTATAATCTTCAAAGATTAAAGACTGATAATTCTGACAGTTCACTTCAACTTTGTGAAAAAAAAAGATAAACTATACACACATGCACAAATTTACCTACACATGCACAAAAATACAAATATTTGCACAAGACGACTTTTTCATGCACATGAGCCAACACAGCAAAACCGAACCCCCAAAGTGCTCACTGACCAGAAGGCCCAGGATCTTGGTCTCCACCTGCACTCGGCTGTCGCTGTCCACTTCCTCCAGCATCTGCAGCATCATCATGAACAGCTCCAGGCCATTCTCCCCCAGGAACACACTGCACGTTGGAGGGGACTCGTCTGAAAGCACGCCAGGTCGAATGCATTGGATGTGGTGAAGATTCTTCTCTTACATGCCTCTCACTCAGTTTTGCGTATCTTGCCACACCCACAGTCACCTGTTTACTTGAACGTAACAATAGGGGCCTCGACCACACTGCACAAAAAATGTTGCATCTGGGAAAACTATCTACTTCTCATTTTTAGGGCATGGCCCAGCTGAATGCAAAAGGGACACGTCAGCGCCATTACCCTGGTTGAGTCTACTCTTTACATATATGTTTTTAACAAACACACACATGCATACAAACACACACTCACACGCACGCATGCACACTGGAAACTATCCAATTTTTCTAAAAACATGCAAACTTTCTTTTAACCTCTTCGTTCTGTACAATCTTAAGCCAGATGAAACATGAGACATCACATAGGACATTTCTAGACATTTCCATGGAGTCTGCTGTGAAGTGTTTACATGAGACATCATGGAAGTTCCAACACTCTACAGCACGTTCAATGTGACAGGTACATCATATGGAATGAACCACAGAACAGCGTCATCTTTTAAAAGATTTAAGTTGGTATGAAAGGAATGGCCTGTGTGCAATGGCACAACCCTGTTTCTCCTTTATGGCCACCAGTGGCACACGGTTAACACCCTTTCAAGCTTGTGCTGTTCTGGAAGAGCCTGTTGTCTGCCTGCAAATTCTATTCCTCTTGCTAGAGATCTTTGATGTAAGTCTGAGATGAGATTCAGATTTCAAATCAGTGAGGATTCAGGACTACTCTTTCATTTGTACCATTTTAAGAACTGACATTCTGTCCATTTCACCTGAATCCTTTCCTACCTGTGAGATTCCAGAGAGCACTGAGTGTGAACTTGAGGGTGATGTCAATGATGCGTGTCTCCATGCGTCCCTTCACCAGCTGTAGCAGTTTCTTCATGTAGCGAGGCTTGGATCCCAGGCTGGATGTCTGTTCTGTGGAGATCTGCACCACACAGCTCACACCTCACAACCAGCTAGAGAATGCGCTCTCTTGAAACCTATAAACTTGTGTGCTGTTAGTTAGGGTTAAAGTAAACCCACATGACAACTATTCAAGTCCCTTATTTCAGCTTCACTATATTTTCTCTCTGTTCTGCGATATCGGAGTCTCTGCTGCACTTTACTGAAGAGTTCCCACCCAAAAGACAAAATCTGACTCTGGTCGGGTACAGGCAACTGGTTCCGTCAAAATACAACACTCAAAGGTTTCCACTGCAGTCAATGTAGGATTTTACTGTTTTGCTTTAACATTGTGTTTTCATTCCAGCTCTTCTCCTCTTCCCACCTCCTCCCAAGCATATCTCAGTTAAGTCATTCCACTTGCAAACTTGTTTACCCTTAAACTGCTATAAAAATTGATGTAGCTGTCATCAAAGACGAAGAATGGGGAAGGGGTGCATAATTTTCCAACATCACAAAGCAGAGGAAGCCACCTACCTTGCAGTAAATACAATAAAAACATCTTTCAACACAAATTACTTCAAACCCAATTCATCAGCATACTTTAACACAAATTCATGCTCCTGTGACATTTTTATTCCTTGTTTTCTTGATTGCTATTTAAGGGCCTGTAGTCCTTGCTGTTGCTACTATGTCATGTAGCATTGTCAAAGCAGGCACATAACTTTGCCTCTAGATTTTTTGTTGTTGTTTTTCTTTTTACCAAACAACTTGTACAGAATACTGTGAAATCATGTGAGTAAACAGGTCTGCGCCTCCCCTCCTCCTCACCCCCCTCCTCCAAACCTCATCCCTGTTGAGCCATTTTCATAGTCAATGGTCTTGTTTACCTGCACCTGCTTTTTCTTCATTACATATTCATTTCAACCATTTATTTGTTCTTGTTTTTTGTTTGTTTGTTTTTGTTCTTGGCCTGCTTGAAGGAAACAAGAGTGTTTAGGTTTGTTACTTTAGAGTTTGATTTGTTCATCTGGTGGCTCAGTAGTTCAACATTCATTTCAAGGAAACACATCCAAACAGTGGAAGCTTCATCATAGATTCTACTTCTCAGTGGGTTACTTTCTTGGGAACCATCTTCCACACCGCTGACAGGCAATTTTACTTTCACTGTTGGTCAGTTTTCATTTTCCTGTACCATAAAGCATTAAACCCTACTGCTGGGATTATTCTTGTGATTATTCAGGACAAACAGAGACTCTACCACCATAAATTTGTACATCTAAGTCACTGCTGCTTGAATTTCTATCGTTTTTTAAACACAATCTGAATAACCTTCAATGATGTCCAAGATGACATAATAAAAGGGCTATTAAATCATCCACAATCATGAAAAAAATGTCGTGTATCACTGTCATTTATTGTTTTTTTTGCCAGTCACCAATTTTTTTTTCCCATTCTTTTTTGGTTTATGATAAACAGGGCTCTCACTGAGTACAAGGAAAAATCTCTGAAATTTCTCCTCTTTTCCAACCCTTCCTAAATCAAACACACACACAAAAAAACAACCTGTTCCTGAAATTCCACCTGGCAAACTCCTTCCCTCCTGTTTCTTAGCCTCAACATGGTCCACTAACTTTGCACACCACCTTTATTGTATCTTACTTCAACATGATGAAGCAAGTAGAAAGCCTTCCCAGCTTCAGCTTCCTCCAGCTTACATCACCAGCTGATCGACAACCTCAACCATTTCTTTGTACAACCCTAATCCATCTCATTCATTTAAACACTATCTTGCCATTGCACACAATATCCATAGATTTTACTTTTTCATTGCCTATAAATGGGCAGACAAAATGGTGATGGCTGCTCTCACGAAGAACACAAGATCTCATGATTTAAATGCTGCCTTCAAGCATATCAACATCCAATCAGAACTCCAAGAATTTGACTGCCTCTCTCTTTATTTGTTTATTTTCCCCTGATTTTTTTCCCTGATAGAACTTTTCCCCCCTTTTTTTCCAGTTTCTTTTTTTCGCTTAAGTCCCCGATGTTTTCCTAGTTTTACTTCTGTGTTTACACTCTCCATTCCCAAGAACAGAAACAGTTTAAATCATGCTTATACAAATGTACAACACTAGACATTCATGTTGTCACACTTTCCTTTTGTGGTACATATGGCTTGTTTTCATGGTGCCATCCCTGCCCCTTCCCTCAAAAATTTCACACTGAAAAAGATCGTAGCATCTATTTAATGTGATACAGATCATTTACAAGAATACATAACAGTTTCTCCCAGTTACCTGGAGCTGCATTTTGTAGTTCAGCCACAGGACATGCATTAGTACACATAACAGCAACACTGATCTTCTGACACTGACAAAGTGCATGGAATTTGCACCAGATCTGTCCACCTTCACTGTTTTAAGTAATTTTTTTCACATGGTTTTTGCCAGTTCACTGTGCATTATCAAACTCTTGCATTGCCAAGCACTACATCCTTTATCATTTTTTTTTCATTCCTGCATGAACTTAATTTCTGTGCCTGGAAAGACGTGAAGTCATTTTACTAATTTGACACTCTTTAAAACCTTTCTGACTGAAGAGTTTCAATAAACCAGACCACATTTTTTAGATTTTACAACCAATATTAACTAGACTATACTTAAAACCACAGATAATTTACTTTCCTGAACATTTGTTCTATATTTAAGTACCCATCACAAAATAAAGTATATTCAAGATTTACCAAAATAAAAAAAAAATCACTTCCCAAACGCTCAACTTTTACATATGACTCTCTTGCAAACAAATCACACAATCACCTTCAATGGGGCCGACACACGTGAATTGGGAAAACGACTGAGAGTTAAAAGGTGGTGCTTAAAAGTTGAAACTGTCACCACTGTACTGCTTACCTTGGCAGCCAGAATGGAACAAATCGCCACTGACATCCTATTCATGGAGCTGTCCTCAAAAGTGCACAGGCACTCCACCACCAGGCGTGCACAGCGGTATCGGTCAAACGACTGTGGACAAGATATCTGACAATCAAAACCTGCATCATCAGCCACAAACTGAAATAACAGTCCAAGGGCAGTGGAGAACATGTGACTTTATCAAAACATCCTCCTCTAGCCATGGCACACACAGAATGAGTGTCTATGAGATATTATCAAATGTATGCTAGTAGAAATCGTAGTATGAGTGTATGTATAGGAGCGTGGGTGTATGTGTGTGCGTGTTTATGTGTGTGCGCACGCCTGCCTGCATGTATGTATGTGTGTGTGTGTGTGTGTGTTTGTGTGTGTGTGTGTGTGTTGTGAGTGAGAAAGTGTAAGAGAGAGAGAGAGAGCATGTAATTATTAATGTGCATGCATTTGTCCATGGGCACTACATGTGACTGAATATGTGCATCTCTCAAGCAGCATATGTGTGTCAGTGTTTGAGTGCATTAATGCAACTTCTTTCCGCAAAATCACCTATAACTTATCATTTTGACCAAGTTACATGAAACTGAAACAGTCTGCAGCTAAAAGCAGGCTAGAACACACACACAAAAAAAAGTGTACAAAGTAACATTTCACTAATATAGAATGCAAAAAAGACCAGAGAATTTTCATTAAACACGTCTTCTTGAGATTTTACAAATAAACATGAGACAAGAAACTGCACTAAATAAAAAAACCCAGATGGCTGTCAACAGAAGAATGGCAAATGGTCTTGAACTTGTGTCAGCATGCACACACACACACACACACACACACACACACACACACACACACACACACACACACACACACAGAGCATACTCTCTCATAATACCCATATAAACATAAAAGTGAAATGATGAGACCTTTTGCACGTGCAATTATATGCATGACAACTTGCTCTTTCTTCCTAATACTACATGCAACGCGATATTCTTGACTTGTGTATACAGGTGTTATCAACATATGACTTGCCAAAATTATCAACATCCTTGAACCTTTTACAGAATCTTTTAATGAATCAGTCAAGCCATTCCCGTGGATTAATCTCTGAGTGGCCTAAACACGTTTGACAAATGCCATGTCTGCTAATGTCCTCATTCTCATAAGGCTACACACACACTCAATTTTGTGAACTTACAATGTCTTGTAAAATCCTATCACTGCACAAGGTCAGCAAGGCATTCTTCTGGAGCTGAAAAACAAGAAATGAATGTTGGGATGGGTTAAACAAAATTAACAAATTAAACTGCACACTTCTTACACTCTGAAGTACTCAATATGTGATCAAGTCAGTTTTGGCACTTGGATTTGTAGACCAATTCACACAAATGATACTAACATATACAGTATCCATGTCAAGTTATCTGTAAACCTCTATTATCCAATATGTAAATCACTCAAAAAATAGGCCAAAGCAAATTCTTACTCTAAATGATGTAAGCATGGTTTCATCTGCATGATCTTGGATGTAAGGTATTGAGGATGTATATTGTGTGCATGTTTCCATTTAACAAAGTACTGGGCAAAGTATGACTGTGACACACACTTCATGTAATAATAGATAACTCACAGTGGCACTGCTGATTGTTATAATGACATACATGCACTGTTCACCAACAAGTCTATCCCCTTAGACAGACATGTGGCTACCTTAAAGGTGGGATCTAAAATCATCACATACACAAAAATCTCACTTATGGTGAACTCCAAGTTCCAGCCCAGGAACTGAGAGAGAGAGAGAGAGAGAGAGAGAGAGAGAGAGAGAGAGAGAGAGAGACAGAGAGAGAGAGAGAGAGAGAGAGAGAGAGACAGACCGTAAGGTAAGGTTATAGCCCAGCCAACCGCAAAGGGCCACATCAGGGCTGTCACCAGGTGAAGCTAACTCACAAAGTCGTCGTCCCCCCCCCCCAAAAAAAAAACAAACAAAAAAAAAAAAACAAACAAACACACACAATTCACACATCTTTATAAAAATACACCTTCTAAAAATGCACAGAAACTTCGTTAAAAATCTTTCTTTCCGTAAAATCTTAGATCGGATGAAAAATGTTAATCGCTTTCAGAAATTCAAAGATCACATCAGGTAGGTCATCTCTGAACAAAGTTTTCATGGAGCATGCTGTAAAGTGTTTATGTCTCACATCGCTCAAGTCCCAACATTCTAAAAGAATATGTCCAACTGTGAGTGGTACATGACATGGAATGCACCATGGAACTTCTCCACCTTTTAAAAGAGAAGAATGGTGTAAAACGAGTGGCCTGTATGCAAACAGCACAAGACTGTTTCGTCTTTGCAGCCACCTTGGGAACATGGTAAAAACTCTTTCAGGTTTGGACGGATTTTGTACAATTTGTTATCCGTCTGCAAGTTCCATTCCTCTTACCAGAGGTCTTTGACATGAGCCTGTGTTTTGGGTTTCAGATCAGTGTGAGGGATAGACAACCTGCTTAACTTTTCCTTTGTGGCACTCTTGGCAAGTTTGATCAACCACCTCGTTGCCTCAAATGCCCACATGGCTGGGAACCCAAGCAAAAACTACGTTGTATCCATCTGATTTCAGACAGATGTACACTTCAAAAACTTTCAGCAGCTGAGGGTGCTTGAGATTACAGCTGGCAATGGCTTCCAAAGCAGAAAAGGAGTCTGATAACATGGAAATCTTTATGTTTGGATTTACAGACCATTTTAAGAGCCAGGACCAAGGCTGTCAGCTCAGCAGCATAGATGGAGCTATCGGTGGGAATGTGTTTGGTACATCTCTGAGGGGGATCCACTGCACAACAACCACAGCAGAGGCAACTTCCTCCTCAGATTTTGGAACTGTCAATGAAAATTCTTTTGAAGGATGAAAACTTTTGAACACAGTTCAGCAAAAAGGGACTTGTATGCCAAGGAACTAGTGGAATCTTTACAGTATGAGGCTAAATCAAACCGGATCTCTGGAGTGAAGAAAGTCCATGGAGGTCATCAGGAAACTTGGAAAAAATCACAAACTACTCCAAGGTCTATATCTGCTTTGTTCAAATGGGGAAGAATACGAATTCCCAAGGGTGAAATGGAACTGGGATGGTTGTCAAATTTCCTTTGGAGCTTGGGGTCAAAAGCACAGCTAGTACAGTCATATGCAGGGATTTGAGGTTCAGAAGAGAGATTCAGACAGTAGTTCAAGGCAAGTTTCAAACAACAATTTGAGAGGGATGTTTCTCCAGCCTCAGCATACAGCAGGCTATCGAAGAAGCCCTTGATAGTGGATAGGATCTAGACTTTTCAGGTAGGATGGTCTGGCCAAACCGTACACTACACACCCATAGCCCAGTCTGGAGCAGATCAGGCTCTGTAAAGATGGAGGACAGTCTTCTTGTCAGTGCCCCAATCTAAGTGTGCCACAGCTCGCCAGAATATTGAGTGCTTTCTAATATGCAGTTTTCAAATGTTGGATATGACTTTTAAAGTTCAGTTTTTGATTAAGCAAAAAAAAAAAAAAAAAAAAAAAAAAAAAAAAAAAACACACACACACCCACAAATCTGGCTTCTTTCACAGCTGGAATGGTGGACTTGTCCAGATTGCATGCTTAGGCGTGTATATGCTTGTGTCTCTTTAAGGTCGTTAGTTTACTGCCACAAGTAAAGTCTTCTTTTGCATCAGCTCCACAGTACATTCCATAGCAGAATAACCAGTAAAGTGACCAATCATCTACCTGTCAAGCGGCAGGTGGTTCAGACAACCCTACCTGCTGGTGGTTGGGGAAGTTCTCCATGGCATCCAGAGTGACGGCGATGACCTGCATGAGGCAGGCAGGGTGGATCTTGGGCCCAGCTCACCCTTGGTCAGGTTGTAGAGACAGGCCGTGGCTGCCATCTGCACACCCAGCTGCCGTGGATGTCTCTTCATACCTGGCAACACCGCCTGACACAGACAGCAGGTGTTTGTTATCAAGTTCCAAAAATTGAGGCTGCTTTCTATACTTTTATCTTCAATCAAAGAGGCCTTACAAAACCGTACTAATAATGTCAATACTGTGATGGAATATTCACTGATTTAAAACATGACAGAAGGACCTTGTAACTATTTTTGTAATCCTTTTACAATAAAACTAAGTCACATGCATGGTTTTCAACTGAATAAATTCATTTTACAATACTGCCTTACCAGTTTTAGTTTTCACTTTCAATGAAAACTGAATGTGTTATATATATATATATACTGCGATTGTTTCATTTAACAAATTATCCTTGATGGATCTTTTCACACACATGTTTGCAACCCTGAAAATCAAAAAAATCAACAACAACAAAAAAAAAATCATCACAATACACACACAGAGACACACATTAAGGCAGACAGAGACGAGATTAAAAGTAAAGGGATGAAATGATGCTGATGGCATACCAATCAATCATAAAATGGGATCGGGAGAAAGGGATAAGAAAGAAGGTGGCACTGGACAAACAATACAATTTTCAATTCATGTTTACAGCCCAGCTGACTGCGAGGGATGAGCAAGCATATGTATATCACACACAAAAAAACCAATACCGTCTAACAGAAAGTACCAAGCACATGGATCGTAGGTAAAAGAACGCAAAGCTAAGATCAATACTAGGCATACCTTGATGATGTCTTGCCTAGGTTCTGCAAGTCCTGAGGAAAAGCCAAACAGTTTGAAACAAGTCTTCTGTACAAATACTGCACGCGATAGGTAGCGTCTCAGGGACTCCATGATCTGCCTGAGGGATCCTTCTCCAGAGACCTAGAGAACCACAGCCATAACTGAAATACAGATTAGTTGGAAAAAAGCACTTTCATAGAGAAGATTTCTGATATTTCGTGTACAAACAAATGGTCAGAAATGTTAAAATTTTGCACGCACGCACACACACACACACACACACACACACTAGTAAATAGCAAAAACGTAAACAAGAAGAGAAAAAAACACTGACTTCCAAAAGCATTCATGCTGACACCATCTTCCTACCTACTTCCCATATTTGACTCCTTTCAGTTACTTCTGCGGCTTACCACAAACTTAATTAATGATTTCTTTTTTGTTTTTCATTTGAACTGAATACTCCACATAACCAGTATTCACAACAACTGTTATCACACTAGGTTTTCAGTGACTGTTCCTCAAAGATGACATATTTGTTTTCAATCAATACTTTTGTGTTCTTTGAAGCAAATGCTACATCCTAGACAAAGAGATTCAACAAAAGTAAAAATCTAGTAAACAGAAACCAAACAAAATATGTATGTGTGAGAATATTTTGTCATAAAAATCTCTCATTAAAAACCTCCAGAACCCCCTAAAAAAAAAAAAAAAAGACAGAAAAGAAATGGGGAAATAAAGAAAAAACAACATCTGTTCAGCCTTTCAGTTTCACTCCAAATCACAGCTATAGCACTGTTCAAGGATCAAAGGATAAAACTGGAAACGGAGAACACAGGAAAATGGAGAACTCAATGACATATTTACTAAACCAAAGTCAAAAACTTAATCACATCAAACAGATTGCAAAAATAATGTAGAAGTCTATGGAGTCAATGAGTTAACTGGAGATTAAAGTTTGCATCTTTAATAATAGAAAAAAAAAAAACTCCAAAAAAAACTAAATAATTAAAAAAAAAGTCTGTTGGGGCAAGAGTTTCTAAGTGAACAGAATTCTAATATTATTTGGATTTTTTTAATGTAGTTCATTAAATACTGCCAATCAATTCCAAAGAACTTTGAACAAGAAATGCTGACTTCACCGTTCTAGTAAAAGGGGGGTAATCCTGGAAGCATGCCATGATGTGCCAGTGATGTGCATGAACTTTTTACCTCTTAACTGCACATTACACGCTTTTCTGAGTATGCTTAGAAAACTCTGGACAGACATAAATTCATGTCTACACTTTTGTTTTGCTTGTAGCTCAAAATCTATTGAATTACAGTTGAAAAAAAAGTATACACCAAAAAACAAAGAAAACAAAACCAAAATAAAAACTAAGACAGAAATTTACTGCGGTACATAATAAAGTCATAACCAAAATAAAAGGTCATTTGGGAGTGCAAGGGCCTAACCACATTCCAGATCCTGAATCCTCTCTCTCTATCCAAGTCAGTTCACATGAAGATCAGGACATTATTCTCCCTCTCACCCCTTTTCCTTGGGTAACTAATAACCGACACATGGACAGTGTTGAACTTTTTTTTCTTTAAAGAACCTTGAAAATACAAAATGGCAATGCTTATGATTACTAAAAAGCTTTGACATTCCATTAAAATGTAAACGTTTACAGAACAATTTGTAAAGTCAGAAATTCTACATGCATGCACGCCAGTACACTGTCTGAGTTCACATGCGCACACACATGTGTGTGTGTGTGTGTGTGTGTGTGTGTGTGTGTGTAAGTGTGTGTGTGTGTGTGGAGAGGGGAATAGAGGTGCAAGTGTACATACATAAGTGCATAGCGTGTCATGTGTCATTCTGTCCATGCACAGCAAGTTCTTGCAGACTGTTAGTCTAACGTCATTCGATCGTAATGTTTACAGGTAGAGATTTCACTGAAGCTTAGACCAAGTTACAGGCTGAGTCAAATACTTTTTAGCTTCTAACATTTTATCAAGAAAGATGTTCAGTTTATCAAGTGAGTCATGGGAGCATAAAAACTGTTTCAGACAACAACAACAAAAAGCTCTTAGTTTCACAAAACTCCAAAACACACGCTACAGTTTATCATCAAAAGTGGCTTGTACAATGTAGAATAGAACTTGAAACAAATGT
This sequence comes from Conus betulinus, assembly GCA_016801955.1. NCBI lineage: Eukaryota > Metazoa > Mollusca > Gastropoda > Neogastropoda > Conidae > Conus > Conus betulinus. The sequence goes on from JADBJO010000073.1 coordinate 731,767, forward strand.
ACACTGTGCACACGTTTTTTTCTTCCTCATCAACATACGCAAGCAAAGGTACTGCACCCAGTTTTTTCAGTTCTACTTCTTGCCAAGACAGCATTTGTTTAACTTAAATTCTCACCTTCATGTCATCTCTCTGGTCTACTGCTTCATCTGACACCACATTATATTCACATGCCTTGGTCAGAGCCAAGCCAAGGAAATGGAGTGATGGATGGCTTTCAAGGTAGGCCCTGAAACAAAACACCCACCATCACCCAGTGACTGAATAAGGCATGTGATACCTAGATGTGACAGCATGAAAATCAATAACTATTTCATTTCATATTTGATGCTACAACGTACACAAAATTCTCTCTCTCTCTTCTCCCTAAACTCCTTAAGAGTCACTGGGACGTAACATAGAAGAACTGTTTCACCAGGCTCCTCCACTGTGCTAACCGTGTGGTATGGCCCGCGTTTCCCCAACTGATTTCCCCTTTCCACTCTTCAGTGTTTCTTTTCATTATGCATTTGTTTCTGTTCTTGCGTTTGTTCTGTTTGAATATGTTCAAGATTTTAAAGTCTAGGCCAGTCTTGAACAAATGTTAATCTGGGTTCATTCACTTCTTCAGTTGCTGCTGTGTGCATACATGTGTAAAGCACAGGGTCTATGGGCAAGCTTGAAATATATCTGTTTTGGGGGTGTCTCCTTATTTGTTCTGTGCACTTTTTTTCTCTGATATATATATATAGATATGTGCTAGGTGATCGGTGTCATTTATAAGCAACATTCATTTGAAGCTGTGGGCGTATTACTGTCACTTCATGGAAGCAAGATTTATGGTTTGTAACTTTTTTTTTTTGTCTGTCCATCTGTTTTCCTATCTTCTTCTCTGTCTTGTTCCCTCAACAGTTCCCCTGAAAACTAAGAGTAGTGTTGTTGGGTTTTGTTTCGTGGGCTCTACCATCACAGACTTTGTTTTTTTTTTTCAAACTGATGTCAGCATATCTTCAAATGGTCTGATGTGCTGTTTAAATGGGTTGTTACACTTGTTCACTGTTCACCAAGACCAGCATGATTAGTGTCTTGCGGCAACACTTCATTTTCCATGGTTTCAGTTCTTTCCACATCTGCTGGTGAGATCCAGGTCTCACATACACACAGGAAGGTGTTTCATTGTTCAAGACAGTATTGTCTTCTTCAGGTTTCAATCTGTGTGACAGAGCTGATGTTGCTGCCCACATGAGAATTTCTTGATTGGATCCCTTATTTCTAAACTCTGTCAAATGCCCTCCTTAACTGAAGTCTATGATTTCACAATGTGTACACAGCTTAAGTTAAAGATCTGTTTGACAGTACTTCTATCTTTACGGGATCCAGGTTGTTTCCTTAGCAATAATGGTATCAGCCTGCATCTGTAATCTAATCTGAGCATTATTTTGCTGGCTGTATCAAACTGATAGTGCTGTAGTTCTGGGAGAGCTGGAGATGGGAGTTGTAGGCCAACTCAACGATGAGGACAGCAAAGGCCAGAACATCACACTGGAAGAGAATGGAGAGATGCTGACAGGGAGATGCGCAGCTAACCGCTTTGCTGATATCTACGCAAGCGAGAGCACTATACCTGTCAGCACTCCTCAGCAAAGAGAAGCAAGAAGAGAGAACAGCAAGAGAAACGACAAGACACCAACGTGAAACCCATGAAGCAGCCCCTTACTCTCCATGAGCTTCAGACAGCTCTGAGGAAGCTGAAAAACTCGGAAATCCCCAGGGCCAGATGGGATCACTAACGAGATGCTGAAGCACCTTGGCAGCACAGCCACCCTCAAACTTCTAGAGGTCTTCAACCTGAGCTGGGAAACTGGAGACTTGGCACAAGTTTGGAGAGAAGCCATCATGATCCCTGTCCTCAAAAAAGGCAAGGACAAGAAGAAGGCTGCCAGTTCCAGCCAATCAGCCTCACCAGCTGCGTCATCAAGACCCTAGAGAGAGGATGGTCAACCAGCGCCTGCTTTGGTATCTCGAGACTGAAAACATCCTGGTTCCTGAACAGGCAGGCTTCAGACAGTTTCGCATCCAGCGCAGAAGACCAGGCCACCTACCTCTCCCAAGAAATCGAGGATGCATTCCAGGAGCAAAAGCTTGTCTTTGCCACCTGGATCGATCTACAAAAGGCCTTTGACAAAGTCTGGACTGATGGCCTCCTCGTGAAACTGCATAGATGTGGAGTCGCTGGCAACATGCTGCATTGGATCAGATCCTACCTCCACAACCGCAGAGCAAGAGTCACAGTCAACGGACGAAAAGGCAAAAAAGTACTGCTGCGTCATGGAGTCCCACAAGGAGGCGTCCTCTCGCCCACACTCTTCTTGGTCTTCATTAATGACCTCACCCAAGAACTTCCGAAAGGTATCCATGCTGCACTTTATGCAGATGACCTGGTGCTGTGGTGCAAGGAAGAGCATGCCACTACTGCCACATACAGAATGCAACACAAGCGGCTGACAAGCTGGCGGCATGGGCAGATGAGTGGTGTGTGGCAATCAACAAGGAGAAAATCTCCACAACACTCTTCACCTTGTCAACACAAAACAAAAGGCTGGGCCCATCAAACTTGGAGACACACAGCCCTGAAAACACGAAGAGGAGGCAACCTATCTTGGTGTCACCTTTGACAAGAAGCAAACCTGGCGACCACACATCCAGAAAGCTGAAGCAAAGGCCAGACGAAAGCTTGCCATTCTGCAGAAGCTAGCCGGAACCAGCTGGGGAGCAAACGAACAAATACTCAAGCGCATATACCAGGGAGCAGTCAGGCCCCATCTTGAGTATGGCTCAACAGCTTGGTCAACAGCAGCGAAGACCCACCAGCAATCCCTGGATAGGGTCCAAAATCAAGCCCTCAGGGATCATCACCGAGTCCATGCGATCCACACCAATCAAAGCCATGGAGGAGGTTACTGCCATACAGCCCCTCCACCAGAGGAGAGACGCAAAGACCATGGTTCAGGCAGAGAAATTCAAGTGCCTGCCTCAACATCCAATGAACAAGAGGATGCAGAACCTGACCAAGAATCGTCTCAAATGCAGTAGCTTCATCCATAAAAGCAAAAGTCTTGCCAGGGAGCATCAGGATGGCTTGCCACCTGCCAACCCACTGGACCCCTCTGATCTGCCACAGCCCTGGAATGAAGACTTCACAAATCTTCACATCTCCACAACAGTTCCACAGGTTGCCTCAGGAGACTCTCAGGATGACACTGTCAAACGCACTCTCACACTTGCCATGATTGCTGAGAAGTACCCTGAAGAATCCTGGATACATGCGTACACCGACGGCTCAGCAACCAACGCAGTGTCTGATGGAGGAGGAGCGGGCGTATTCATCAACTTGATCAAGTCACCTGAGGGACACACCACCACAGCAGGGATACCAACTGGGAAAACACTGCTCCAATTATGCTGCAGAAGTTCAGGCCCTCATGCAGGCAGCCTCCATGATTCATGATTCACAGAGCGACTGCACCCAAGTGTCTTCCTCTCTGACGCGCTGTCCGTCCTGGAGGCCCTTGCAGGAGACAAACTTCCTCGTCTAATGGAGAAACTCCAGGAACTCGCCCAAAAGTAGACGAGTAGTAGTCCTGCAATGGGTACCTGCCCACTGCGGAGTCCCAGGGAACGAGGCAGCCGATCGATCAGCTCGCAAAACCGGAGCCAGAGGGAAGACAACCATACAACAGCGTCAGCTTTGCAGAGAAGAAGACCCTTGTGAAGGCTCTGATGCGACCACAACCCACAAGGGATGCCTTCCATCTTCTGGAGAGACAGGAGCAGGTGGTCATTATGAGACTTAGAACTGGCCACTGCCGACTCAATGACCACCTGCATAGGAAGCTGAAGCTGGCGCCTTCCTCCTCCTGCTCCTGTGGTCTTGAAGACCAAACACCAGAACACATCTTACAGACCTGTCCCCTTCTCAAACGACTGAGAGAAACTGTGTGGCCAACGCTGACTCCGCTGCACACGAAGCTCCACGGCTGCCGACAAGACCTGGAGAAAAACGGCTTTATTTATCAACGAGGCTGGGCTGACGCTGTGAGGTGTACGAAGAAGAAGAAGAAGAAGAAGAAGGAGAGCTGGAGATTTCCACTCTCAGGAAGAGCGACGATTAGAGACCAAGTCCATAGCATGGGCCATTTACCAGTGTGCCAGATTATGTTACAGACGGTAATAAAGAACAGTCCTGCCTCTACGCCAGGTTTCAGGGAATGTATGTTGTCAATGTCTGCAGTTTTACCAGATTTCCGTGACTTCATCGTTGCTTGGACTTCGTCATGGAGCACTAAACAGTCATCTTCTTTTATCAGGATTTTATCAAATGAAATGGGACTTTCCATGAAGACATGTTACAGGTCTCTGTTTGGCAAACTTTCACTGAATATTTCGAAGCGTTTTTTATACTTTCCCCACAAGGGGGGGGGGGGGGGGGGGGACTTCATTACATAAGAAACATCAGTACGGCTAAACCTTTTAACAAGCCATTTGATTCCTGCGGTTTGGCACTGATCATTACCTTGATGTGATACACATTAATAATGGCATATACATGTATCATCCACTGATTCAGTGAATAGAAGAACTTAATTGCCCGTCCACATTGTTTATTTTCATTCACTCACTACTTAGTACTGAGTACTAGTGTATGGACTTGGCATTGGTGGCCAGTTTATCTTGCACTAAAAGAAAAAAAAACTACCTCTGATTAAGCCTAATGATAAGACTAGCTTGCTGCACAGCCTGAAACAATGGGTTGTCATTCTGATTCACTGATTCAGGCCACAGACATCAGGGGACGCAGCAAAGGGCTCATGGCCATGTGCTAAACAACAGTAAGCCAGGCATAATCATACCCCTAGCAGAGCTTATCTAAAGTTACACAATGTCATGTTCAACTGAATGTTCAGGACTACAACTGTCCCACACCCTTTGAGCTTGTAAGGTAAGGTAATGTTGCTTATACTAGTTATAGCCCAGCTGACCGCAAAAGGGCCACATCAGGGCTGTCACCACGTTAAAATCAACTCACAAGTCATCTTAAAAAAAAACAAAAAAAACTTCACATACCCTTTGAGATGAGCTGACTTACAATATATGATCATACACTTCATGATAGCAGAAATGAGTTTTCTCGACATTATTTTCCATCTCGACTGGAGAAAAAAGGGAAAAAAAAAACCTTCAAAAGCTATGGATAACCGATAAGTGCACTTGAACACAAAGATCATTCTCATACTCTCAGATAATTTTACAGTACATATATCTGTTCAAACTCTGTCATGCTTAAATCTCTTACACGATTTTTTTTTCTCCCCTCTTTATTCAAAGACTCTAACAAACGCAGCTAAAGCGAAACTACAAATGAATTACTATTGTTAGTTTCAAAGTGAGATGACTGCAGGCGGAAACTGAAACAAATTTTCAAAATAATTCTTAGTGAATCACTGAATGATCTGCCAACCAACAGTGACAAACAAATTAAAAGACAAAACACAACGCGTTTCAACCCCTTTGGTCTTTTTCAGGCAGGACAAAGAACATTCAGGAAAATGAAAACGAAGAAATATAACCATGCACAAACACACACACATATATATACACACTGACCATACATACACACATAGACCAGACACACACACACACACACACACACACACACACACACACACACACACACACACACACACGTGTACACAAATCCTGCACTGAATATGAGACGATAACTGATTTATTGCTCGTTCTTCAATCTCCTTGTTCTGAAAGTCGTTTCTCTTGCCTGAAGAAGACCTAAGTGGTTGAGACGCGTCATGTTTTGTCTTGTAATTTGTTTGTCCCCGTTATTTGGCGGACTCCCTAGGAACTACTCTTAAAATTTTTGCCACAAATAAATGAACAAATAAGGTACAAAGTTGTGCTTATTTTGGTAAGAAATGCTTTCTTTAGATGTCACAAATAACAGTATACGACACATGCACAAAACAATACTTCCCGAATAGCATTCAGCAGGACAATAAAACCCATCGGAAGATACTGTATTTGTGTTTTCATGTCATTTATATTTGTGACACCTAAAGAAGACTACTGAAAAGTCACTGCTCTGTTGCATATAATATTGTGTTTTTCATTGTTACTTTGCACCTTTTGTGTATAAATGGGCTTACGTTTTGTGTTGTCTGGCTTTTCGTTTGCTTGTTTTTTTGTTTTTCTAGTTTGTGAATATACTCTCACTTATACACACACACAGGGACACACACACAACAGCGCAGCAAACACATCATACTGTATGCACGTGCACACACGCGTGTGTACACACACACACGCACACACACACACACACACATGCAAACACAAGTACACATATGTGTTCAAGACTGATGTCTGGGTACTAGAATTTCAAAAGCAATTTTTGTGTCTCAAATTCTGACGAGGGCTTCTTCAAGTTCTTGTCTTTAAAGGACTGATACCTGAAGGTAAAATCAGCTGGCCAACCTGTTTACATGGTAGAGTCTGGTCACATAGCGCAAAGCCCGAGTACCCAGTGGGACAATCAATCCAGCACAAACGTTTCCCCCCTCCCAACATATGTGCAGATGCCTCTTACATGGCATAAAAAAAGCATGAAGTGTTTCTTATTATAACACAGAAGATCTACTTTTTTTGACAAGGAGCATTTGTTATGATGAATTCTATAATTTCAGCCTCTATCAGCCTCTGTTTTAAAGATACGGTGATCTTAAGTGAAAACAAAGGCCAGTTTCATCAACATTTTTTAAAGACCCGAAAGCACTGTAAGTTGCAGACAAAAAATAACCAGAGTTCATAACTTTCACACGGTGTTATATAATAAATGTTTAAAGATAAGATTTTATGATCATTTATTAATCTAAAACTTCTTGTTATAATAAAAAAAATGTGCATATATTTGATGTTCACATAACAAATGAATAAATTACCTACACTTGCTGGATATTCATGAGTTCAATACTTGCCAGACAGTCAATTTTTCTGATAATTTTAAAATGCTATGCCAGAAGACATTACTGTTTTCTGTGTGTTTAGAACTTTGAGACATTTCTGTTGAAGCCTGGCTTTTGCATTTTCAAAACATGTCATTTGCATGTCACAAAAATAAAATGAAACAGATCACAGCGTTAACAAAAAAAATGAAAAAAAAGAAGGCAAGATACAAATAAACACATTGAGTAAATTGTAAAGTATCACAGACAATCAAAAACAGACAAATAACTTAATGACACATGTTCTTCAGACGTTACACACAGCAGATATGGGCAAGGAGGAAGGTGAAGAATGGCAGAAACTGAGAAAGGGTAATGTTCACCGAACCGTGTCCCACCAAGTCATGATATGATTATGAATTAGTAACAAACAATATGATAAATAACCCTTAAGTTACAGTAAGTATCCCCTATGCTGCTGTGCCCCAGAAGTTTACTGTGCAAACTGTGTGGTGTAAGAGTCAATAATACCCTGCTTGTTTGTTTACCACATTACCTATCTGTTGGTTTTTTGACACATTCATGACTGTTCCAAGTTATCCTTTCTCCACCTTCCCCCCCTTTCATCCTCAGCCCCCACCACTCCCACCCTCATCTTTCTCACTTCCATGCTCTCTTCCCCCATCACACACACACATGCATGTACTTGCACACACTTGCGTGTGTGAACACACACACACACACACACACACACACACACACACACACACACACACACACACACATCTTTCTCTCTCTCTTCCTTCCCTTTCCTGCAGTCTGTTGTTGAATTTACTCACTTCCCTGTTCAGTTTATCCACTGTCCCTTCCATTTTTTTCACAGCATCATTCTTGTGCTACCTGCTATCAGGACAGCAATGTTTTGTCCATTTTCATCTGCTATTTGTAAGTCTGATGAGCACACATTTTTTGTTACTTTACTTACAAGTCTGTTTTAAACCATACCTTATTTTTTTAAATCTGCACTGCTTTACACCTTATTTCATTTTGGGGTGTTTATCTGCGTCTTGCTTTCTATCACAAAAAATATCCAGCCTGCAAAGGAACTCATCTCACCTGACCACAATCCGTCGAAAACATTATTTTTTTTCCATGCACGCAGTCATGCAATTAAACTGATTCAAAGCTCATTCTTTTTGACACACAATGTAAGCCATGGAATTGCTACACACTTCAGACTTCCACTGGCATCATTAATGCGACATCAGTAATAACTGAGATGTTTGTCCACAATCAAGACAAATGACAATGCACTGACTTCAGCCATGGACACTGTACTATGCCCTAGGCCACATTCAACAGCTCCTTGTTTATGAATGAATCACATTTCTTTTTAAAAAAATCAGGCAGTGTGCCCTCCACAGTCACCTAGCAGTCAAAACATTATACTACTGAAGTGGGATAAGCATACACTTTTTCAAAATTTTAGAAACTTACTTGAGACATGTTTCAGACACCTCTTCTCTCCCAGAGATATCCAGCGACTTCATCAAAGGATGTGCCTTGGTCTCGTCCAGCAAGGACGCGACTGTGTACTGCTGTGGCTGTATTCTCACAAACGCTTGGCCAAGAGTGTCCGCGGATAGGTCCAGATGCCTCAGAAGGTGCAGTTCACACAGAATCGACACTGTCTCACTGTTGGTCAGCACAAGATTGTACAGGGACAGGAATTTCAGGCGATCCTTGCATTTCCTCAGCGGGGCAATGTCGCAGATTGGGGTGCTGGAAATGTCCAGGTTTTCTAAACAGGGAAGGTCCTCAGCGATAATTTCCAGTCCATGTTTATTGAACTCTGTGGAGCTGACATTGAGACTATGCAGGTTGCGGAGCTTGGAGAGGGCCACCACTACACAGAACTTGGCACTGTTCAGAAATGTGTTGTTTGGAGACGTTGAGCATGCGCAAGTTTGACAATGTCCACTCCCCCAGACATCCGATGACATCGTTCACTGTGACACCCTTCAGCCCGGTGATCTCCAGTTCTGAAATGCGATGAGATTTCAACACACGCAGGCCTTTCAAAGAGACCTGAGCATTATGGATACTGACCCTTCGCAGAGTTGTGCATTCTGAGTCAAACAGAGCCAGGGTTTCATCATTCAGTTTCCTTTTTCTCACACAGAGTTGTGAGGAGCTGTTCTGAGAGGTCTGTGTGGAAACAGACATCCGCATCTTTGAACACAAGTTTGTGCTGCTTGGCATCCAGGCTCTGCAGATCGCAAAGCTCTGCCAGATTATCACAGATGAAGTCGACACAACACTCTTGGAGGCTCACTGGCATATCATACATTTTTCTGAAGTCTACGTATGTCTGAAAAGGAAAAAAAGCAATGACTTTAGAACAAGTTATTAAATTGTTGGTCACGTTAAATAATACTTACTGTTACTGCATGGTATCTCACCATATCATATGTACATCTCAAGGATCATTTTCTCTATAAGCACAGAAGGCCATCAGAAAGCAAATTAGTCAACTATACTTGCATAACATTGTATATTATGGTTAGTGCAACTGATAAATATTCAAGTCTCACTACCTCACTCTCTTGCACACACACACACACACACACACACACACACACACACACACACACTCACACACACAAATGCAAACAGATGTAAACGCACCACAGGAAACACAATTAAAATACAGATTCATACACGCTCATACTCATACTCTCACATACTCTCATACTCTCACTCAGATTTCCTTCTGTATTCTTTCTGCATAAGTTTTGTTGTGATAAGAACCTTCTACCACTGGTGACAGCTAAACAAATTTTTTTAAAACGACAGACACTTCATTCAGCAGCTTTGCTGGATCTGTTACTGATCAGCCTTGTGTGCACATCACCCTTAAATGATGTGTAGGCACTGCCATCACCATGTAAATGTGTGCACAGACAAACTACTTCATGATATAATGACAGACACACGCAGCAACATCGTGTGATTAAAGCATCCGCAACATTCCATGATGCCAATTTGTTCAGCAACTGTATGATCAGACTAGCTTTACATAAAAAATTACAGGTTATAAAACAATGACAATAAAAATCATGACTAACAAAACAATGACAATGTGAAGTCTGTTCCTGATTCAAGACACATGCGTGATTAATTGTGCAATTTTATCTTCTGGCTCATTTATCACTGCTTCCACTTGAATTCTAATTCAAAGACATAATCAATGCCACATTTGTTTTTGTTCACACAGTTTATGATCGATAAACTGTATAATTTCTGTATCTTTTTGAGTTTTTCAAGTTTACTTTATTCTAGAATATCAAACACGCAAACTGGCACAACACACAAATCAATTATCTATTGTCTTTTCTTTTCTTTCAAGACAAAATCTGACTCCTGATCCTACAATCTCAGCTACATGTCCAAATTCAATACAACTCGTGATCACACATCAGACCTGTCTACCATATTTTTGCTGTTTGAGTGTTTCTCATCTAAGAATCAAGTACACATTACCTGCACACTGGTGTTTTGGAAACTTTTTCACTGCAACACCTTTTAAAGCTAAAGGTTTACTAACCATAAGCTGAAGAAGATTTGCACTTGCGCATCATATGAACTGTTTGAGCATGAAATTGTTCATACAATTCACGGATGAAAGTTCAGTACCCCAGCTGCTCTAGGCAGTGCAAATGCATGTGGGCGACAGGATTTCAAAACTGAGTAGTTCATCAGGTGACAGGAAAATTCACTGTCTCTGAGACCATCTTTCTGTGAAAACTTCTGAAAACTTTTAGCTGTAATTTTAATCTGGAATGGCCATCAGCTTTGTCACTTTCATTTGCTGTAAATGAAGATGATATGATTAGAATTATCCCACTGGCTCCACAGTTATTTTCACTTACAGTAGCCCTGATAGTCAATGTTGTCCAGTCTACGTCTTCTTTGCTTATGAGCTGTTACTATGTTGTCACCATATTTTTCATTGCGTCATTGAAGTCTTCATTCCAGTATAATATAAAAACAACAAAAACAGGAAGTTAGAGGCACAGTCAAAATTCCAAGAAACAAACATGCCCAGAGCTTTGTCACCTGTATTAAAAAATATTATTTCATCTCATAATTATTCAACTGATAGCTCGACAAAAACAACGCTGCTTGGCTGAAATTTCTTGGTCATCTTGAACTCAGTTTCCTCTAAATGTTAATACTTGCCACCTGTCAAAAAAAAAAAAAAAAAAAGACCAGGCAATGCGCCTAAAATCTCACACATATGAGAACTCTTGGCAGGCTAGTAGAATCTTTTTAATGCACTTCTCTGGTTAGCAAATGAAAAGTGAAACTTTCAAACTTTTTGTGTTCTTATGAAACAAGAAAACAAACAAAAGAAAAAAAAAACTACCTTCCCTACACTTTACATTACCTTTATTCAGTATATTTTTGGAAATGTTGTGTAAAATTAAGTGTTTTTTTTCACAAACCCAAATACACATATGTATACACTATGCATGCATGTTCATATGCACACTGAAACGTGTCTTGAACTGGAGATACATATATTCATGATATATATGCATTTGCCACATGCACACACTATAATCACAAAGGAAAGCTACTAAGACAACACATAACAACCCAAGAAGCTGGATATGATATACCAGGACAAGTGTACAAGCCACCAACGGTATACTTAACCTGTTCATAATTCTGAGAGTTCAGTATCTAAATATCAGTGTCTGGGTAATCATCTCATGCCACATACGTAAAATTTATGTGGTTACTTTCCTTAAAGTCTAATCCAAAGTGGTGCAAAATTTTGACTTGATGCTGCTTCAATCACAGTTCAACCAAATAGAGCTCAAAACATAAACACGGTGAATTGTGGATCAATCTTCACTGACATGCATCAAACAGTTGAACATCAAATAAACCACAGAATGCCAGTAAGTAGCTTTCATATGATGTGTATGTGTGTGTGTTTATGTGTGTGTGTTTATGTGTGTGTGTGTGTGTGTGTGTGTGTGTGTGCGTGTGTGTGTGTGCACATATCAACAAGAGTGACACTGAGGGTAAATGACTATAACCTAACTGGGTGTGTGCATGAATACCTGAAAGGACGTTGGAGATTAAGATTCAGTGAGTGCATGTGCAAAACCACATGTCTCTGTCAATGAATGAGTATGAAGTCTCACTGGTTAAGGCTATGTCTCGGTGCTATCTCACTAAGTTGCTTTATTATTGTAAGACAGCAATGGATGCCCAACTGCCCATGGCAGTCCATACTTGTGTCAGGCATGTGGTGAATGTTGTGGCCTGCCCTCTGGGCAAGAGCAGTATTTTTCAATTTAACCCTATATCACTGAATAAACCTCAAGCGCAAGAACAAACTCGATTCATGAAGCATTTTTGAAGTTAGATTCTTAAACTAAGCGCTTTCCATCAGTAGATAATCACAACTTCGTATCCTATTTTTCAAATATCTCCTACAAAGGAATAAAAAGCTTAGTGTTGTTTTGCTGATATCTTATAATTAAATGACAGCCAGAAATTTGCTTGCTTTGTAAAACATTTACTTTAATCACTGTTTATGACACTGACTTCATATTATATCATGCCATTACCAAATGACCAAGTGAAACAAAAGGCATCGACCATTCAATTTTGCTGTCCAATTCAATGGGCTGTCCATTTTTGCCGAGAACCCCTCAAAGGTGTATTTGCATTGTATGAGTTTGTCTTTAGTGCTTTGTAGCATTACTTTTTGCATTTAAATCATCTCTTATTCATATTGATGGGCATGTGGTTTTGCTTGGGGGCAATAAAAAACTTTATCTGTCTCTAGTACCTGTCCATCGAAGGGCAGAAAAAAAAAAAAAACATGTATCAATGGCAATATGTACACATTTATCAACATGTGCTCTTCTGCTTAAGTTAAACTCAAGTTTAAGTACTAAAGTAATTTTCTTACATTTTCAGCCCTGATATGGCCCTCTGCGGTCGGCTGGGCTATATAAGCAACATGATCTCTCTCTTCTTACATTTTATGTACCAGCTGGTGCACTACTTTGAGAAAGCTGTTTTTTCATACTTGTCCTAGAAGAGTACACAAATGTTGCCCAAGTAATGCTCTTCCCTACAAGAAAAAAAACACACCTCAGCGTGCCATTACTCCTGCTGCATTCAGTTATTTTCATATACTTTATTAACACACTTTTAT